>JBBPBX010004495.1:0-21343 GCA_038048925.1 Garcialebias charrua | reverse complement strand
TGTAACAAAACCAGGAGAACCCTTGAAGAAGAAGTGGAGAAGATCACTGAAAGTCTTCACCTGGTTGGCAGGTAAAAATTCAATAATTTCCAGTGTAGTTGTGAACCATGTTTAATTATTGATAGTTATAAACAAAAGTGTACAACTGACACGTACAAATAAGTACATAATTGTGAATTTAAGAGATTGCTAAAAGTGATTTTTTTTGAAGGAATATGAAAAATAACATAAGAATTTATTTGAGTTGTTTAAGATGATGTAATCTTACATTTGGTGATGCAATTAATTTTGTTCTTTGATAAATCATTGTTGTGAGTTTATTTGGGTAAAAAAGGGGCAGAGATTATAAGATTATTCTTCATCTGCTGCCTTTCATTTTATTTTGAATGTATGTTTTTTATTTTTTATTGAGTTGTTGACTTTGTTTTAGTGAAATGAATGAATTTTAATAAATAAAATAAAAATAAATACATTTACTTTACACTATGCAAACATACAACCTTGTCCATCTTTAAAAAAATCACAGTTCATATAGGTAATTAATAAATACATTTCAAAATGTAGTTTACATACTACAATGCTAAATTTATAAATATAAACAATACACGTTTTTCCATTTATTTATCACTACATAACCTAGGCTATGTGTCACTAATGAATTTTTTAATCCCTTGGAAAACTGAGTCTGTTAACTCTTGGAAAACAAAGTCTGTGATCCTTTGGAAAACAAAGTCTTATAATCCACAGCGGTAATTCCACAGCAGTAATTCCACAACGGTTAGTTTTGTTGATTGATCAGCAACAATTGTTTTCATAATCAGCATGTAGAGGGGATCCCTCGATTGACGCAGAGGAGGCGACCCTTGGATGAAGGTTGAAGACCAAGCGTTGGAGCTGCAGGTCCCCACATCGAAGGTTGTTGGCTGGTTGGTTTCCAGTCAGTGCCACTCTGGTTCTATGTGTCATGCAATTATGTGGTTTTTTAGGTGGGCTTATGATTGGGATTTTACATTAGGCCCTACCTATATGCACCTGGTATGTAAGCTATCATGGTTTAGATCAGCTACAATTACCAATTAAGGGGTGGATCAATTCTGTAAAATTAGATATAGGGATTTGTACCTATAAAATTTTGGAGGGCTTCTGTAACGAAGGCCTCTAATTCCAAACTATTCCTCCATTCATTACTTAGTTTAGGTTAAACTAAAATAAAAAAATGAAATATAGTTTGATCTAAATGTCTGTTGTCTTTTAGACGAACGACGTAGGATTTGGTATTCCTAATAAATTTTGAAGTCTATGGCGAGACTCATCAAAATGAATAGATAATCTAGAATAGAAACGATCGAATCGGTTCAATTTAGAAATTGTGAGACCAGTGTAGTTTATGGTACCTTGAGTAGCTTTAAACTACATTGACTCTTCAACGGTTGAGATTTAACAAAACGAACTGCATGTTGGCATAGTTAAATCCATCTTATGCATTAATCAATGTTAATACAAAACCTTTTTGGCTGGGAGTGTTCAGAACCACAACAATATCTCAAATAATGACAACAGTAATGACTAAACAACAAGGAAACAACGTTTCACTGCTTCGACACACTCTTGTCGTCAGATTCCAAAGTGCAACACACAAGAAAACAGGTCTCAACTTTATGACCGAGGTCAAATTAAATCTTGTGGATTTAAATGGTTGTTAAGATTAGTTTTTGTTGTGGGTGTTAGACTTAGCGCTTCTAAGTTCAAATTGGACAATGCGACTTATAGGGTGGAAAATACGGTAGTTTAAACCTGATTAGTTTATTTACTAACTTGTGTTTGGACGACCTTATTATCCCATGAAGTCGGTGAGTTTGTGAGATCTTTGTCTTTTGTGGAGTCATTGAACGCCTTGTAAGGTTTGATCTGATTTCGATGTACCCATTTAGCAATTGGCTCTTTGCGGCCTTTGCTGATTTTGATTTCGTAGACGACTGAGGACACTTTGTCTGTTATCAGATGAGGTCCAGTCCACCTGGGCATTAGTTTGCGGGCGAGAGTTCCGGTCCCGGACTCTCCTTTCCCGGTTGCTGGGGCGAACGTATAGTACCAGACTCTGTCTCCCACTTGGAGTTCATTGTGAGAGGCCTTCTGGTCATAGTACGCCTTGCGTCCTTCAGCGGACCTTTCCAGGTTTTTCTGGGCGAAAGCAAAAGTGTTTCTGAGGTGTACATTCAAATCTTTCATGTATTGTTGTGTAGTGTAGGCTGTCGCCATGACGGCGTCGCCTGGTTGGTACAACAGGTGTAGAGGGAGAGTCATTTGTCGACCGGTCATCATCTCGAAGGGAGAGATGCCAGTTGATGTGTGTGGAGTGGCTCTTATGGCCATGAGGACCAGAGGGAGTTTCACATCCCAGTCCTTGTGATTTGCAGCCACGTATTTCTTCAAAATACTCACCACAGTTCTGTTTGCTCTCTCGACTTGGCCTGAAGCCTGTGGGTGGTAGCCGACATGAAAGTTGGCCTTGACGCCTAGCGTCTTCCACAGTTCTTTCATCACTTCACCTGTGAAGTGTGTACCTTGGTCTGAGTTCACCCGAAGGGGAAGTCCAAACCTTGAGAATATATGATTCATTAACAACATAGCAGTTGTTTGTGCTGTGTCGTTAGGAGCTGGTAGGCATTCTACCCATTTGGTAAATGCACAGGTTACCGTGAGAAAATATTTATTTCCTCTAGAGCTCTTAGTGAGTGGTCCAACCCAGTCGATCTGGAGGTCAGACCATGGGAATGCAATGCCTCTGCTTTGCAGTGGTGCTCTGTGAAGTGGTCTGGTTGGCTGAAACTGGCCACAGACCACGCACCCTTCAATGTAGTCCTTGACATCCTTTTTCATTCCAGGCCAATAGGCAATTTGTTTTAATGCCGTCAGCGTGGCTTTATCTCCTTTGTGTCCTGCGGACGGGAGATCATGGGCATGAACTAACATCACCCCCCTTTGGTCATGGGGAACCACGAACACAGGTGAGGACGTTGGTCCATGAGCGAAAGTTAGGATGCCCTTGATTAGTTTTAGCTGTTTGCGCAGCTGATAAAGGACTTTAAGGTCTGGATCGGTATCCAGTTCGTCTTTAGACGGAGTGTTTTTGTCTGGATCAATCAGGTACAGTATCATGGAGTTGATAGCAGGATCCGACTTCTGTAGTTGGATGATGTCAGGGTCAGTCAGTGCGGGTCGTACGGAGACTGCGTTGTCAGCAGGTTTGTCCGCGGCCTGTGCACGTGTGACTGCCATAACCTCAACAGCAGGTTGTGTTGACAGAGTCTTGATCAACCAGGAGGAGTCGAAGGACCATAGAGGACCTTCGTCGGCTCCTTCTTTGGCTAAGGAATCTGCAATGTCATTGTAGTGCTTGTCATCGCCTGGGACTCTAGAATGTCCTGGAACTTTCTTCCAGTAGATCTGTAAGTCGTGTGATGTCACCAAGTGATCACATGCCATGAAAAGCTCTTTGTGTTTGACCACTTTTCTGTCGCTTGTTAGGAAACCGTTCTGTTTCCACACAGCGAGGTGACAAGCGAAACTCAAACGAGCATAGTTAGAGTCAGTGCAGATGACTAGCGTCTTGATGGAGCGTCCTACTACCATCTGGAGAGCTATTAGGATTCCCGCAATCTCAGCGTACTGAGAAGTCTGGGAGCCTAATTTGTAGCTGAAGGTAATCTGTTCTTGGTCTTGGAGGAGGACCCCTCCAACACCTGCCCTACAGATTTTGTCGCGGAGGAATGAAGATCCATCCACGTACAATGTTGTCATATCTTTGCAGATATTGTCATCAAAGAAGTGGTGATTCGGGTCTTCAGTTACTGGGGTTTTTACCTCAGCCAACGGCTGGGTCGCTGGTACATCTTGTGTACACTTTTGGCAGAGTGCCAAGTCTGTCCCCAGATGTGACTTCTTGTTTTGACCATAACGTATGTCTAGGTTAAAACTTTGAAGCGCCATGAGCCACGTTGCAACACGTGAGTTTGTTACCACACCATCTCTGATGCGTTGGCTGTTCAGGAATGTCACTGGCTGGTGTTGTGTTTCCACAATGATTTTCTGTCCACCAATGTAGCTGGAGAAATGTTTTACTGCCCACACTGTGGTCAGTAGAGCTTTCTCACAGTCTGAGAATCTCAACTCGGGGCCTGCCATCGTCTTGCTGGCGTAGGCTACCACACGTTTGTCTCTGTCGTGTATTTGGTACAGACCTGCACTTATGCAATGAGCTGAGAAGCCCACTTCCAAGTAAAACTCTTTGTTGTAGTCTGGGTAGACTAAACATGGGGCCAAGGGCGGAGTGGCCATCGGGAGGTTCGGGAGAAATCCCGATGGGCCGCGTCATGAATGGGCCGATAGGCGCACGGGGAAAATGATGACGGTTGAATAAATCTGCTCAAAATTGACTTGTCCCTGACTTTAGGCTGCAGGCTGCAGCCTTAAAGGGAGGGAGCGCTGATCACTTTAAGAGACTGCAGCCTGCAGCCTCTTAAAGCGCTGATCCCTTTAAGAGACTGCGCCGCACAGGGCCGGCCGTTTGGGAGCTACCATTTGATAAAAAAAACACCCCTGAAAGTTCACCATTGGTTGAGTCCAACCCAGGACCGAAGCACGTATTTTCCAAAACATCAGGTGATGGAGCAGCGCAGAGTCCAAACTGCTAATTAGCAATAAAAATGGACAGGAAGAGGCCAGGTGGAGCTGAAAAAGTCAGGTTGAAGAAAAGAAAGGCGTTACAGGAGGAAGCTGTCAAATGTGCAAAGCAGACATTTTTCCAAAGAGACAGACAGAAGAAGCAACAGGTAATGACATAAATTAAAAACTAGCATAATAAATTAAGCTAATGTCACAACGTTGTACTATGTCACTAAACTTGCATGAAAGTCAAGTGGGACCTAAACGGACATAGCTTAATTAAAAATAAAAGCAGAAATATATAAATTGACCAATAAATAAATAAACGTCAAAGGACAATTTAAATTAAAAGAGAACTTTATCTCATACCCTGATGCATGCTCAATAATCCAGGTAGAAAAATCTAAAAAAGCTAAGTCTGGACCTCTGGACATTTTTTGCTTTGTTTTGTTTTTTGTTGAATGTCCACAGGACCAGACTTGGCTTTTTTAGAACTTTATCTCATGTTTTCAAAATTAATTGACCATCATGTTTTTTTCTTCCAGCTTAGTTCCAACAAATTATATATTTTAATTCATAATTTTACATTTTACTGTGCTTAAAATACCGGTAGGCCTATATATATTTTTTGTTTTTACTTTTACTCTTAGATGACTTGTGTTATGTAATAAAAAAAAATTTTTTAAATCCACACAAGTCCTTATTTACGTAATGAGGCAGAAATGCATGAGGTGAAGTGAAAACAGGAGACAGAAAAATGTTAAAGCAACACATTTAATAGACAAATAAAAATAAACTCATGCATATGCATACATATTGCAACCAATGCCAAAATTGTCTCTGATTTTGCTTGTCTTGACCCTAAAAACTTTTCAGAGATAAGGCTTAAAGGACTCAAGAGCTCAGCACTTCAAGAAATAAGCAAAAATCTGCTTAGATTTGATGAGAGAGCCACAGTGAGTACTTTACACACAGAGAGCTGTCCAGTCTAGCATCCCAGTGGGATAGGCTCAAAAAGTCCCCTCTGGAAGAGTCCACTGTCAGGATAGGTACTGAGATGGAAGGGTGGCCAGGAGGGCTCAGTTGAACCAGAGATTGAACTTGAAAGCAGGGCTTGTTCTTCTTGCAGAAACTGTGTTATCTGTGTTTACCTTATATTGACACAGTATAACCTTTTCACAGATTATATACAGCCCTATAACCCAGTTATAGGGCTGGCATACAAATATTTGTTGACCCTTTCATTGTCTCAGGTTGCATGTGAAAGAAGCTTCTCTACTCTCAAGTTAATCAAGAATAGACTACGAAGCACACTTAACCAGGAGCATTTGGAGGCATAGAAAGAACTTCTTATGTCCATTGACAATGACAAAGTAACAAATATGGTGGCAGAAACTAGTGCACTTCTTAGGCCCTTACTGATGCTGATCACATGTCAAACTCGAGGCCCATGGGCCAAATCTGGTCTCATTGACATTTTATCTGGCCTCAATTTTAATATTTTAATTGTAAAATAGTTTTATGGTTTATCTAAAAAAGCTAAGTCTGGTCCTCTGGACATTCAAAAAATAAAACAAAACAAAGCAGAAAAAAAATGTAGAAACGTTTCGTCTTTCGTCCGAAAGACTTCCTCAGTCTGAGTTGCTGTATTCAGCTCAGTCTTATAAATAGCACCCTCTCACAGTGTTGCACAACCAGTTGGCTGATGACAGCCTGAAACCAGTTGCTCACATGATCAAGGAGGGCCATCAGCCTAACAAATTGTTAGGCTGATGGCCCTCCTTGATCATGTGAGCAACTGGTTTCAGGCTGTCATCAGCCAACTGGTTGTGCAACACTGTGAGAGGGTGCTATTTATAAGACTGAGCTGAATACAGCAACTCAGACTGAGGAAGTCTTTCGGACGAAAGACGAAACGTTTCTACATTTTTTTTTTGCTTTGTTTTGTTTTATTTTTTGAATGTCCAGAGGACCAGACTTAGCTTTTTTAGATTTTTCTACCTGGATTATTGAGCATGCATCAGAGTATTTTTATGGTTTATCTTTTTGTCACTGTCGGGCGGCCGTGGTGTAGTGGTAATGGCAGTCGTCTCCCGATCGGAAAGTTGGCGGTTCGACTCCCGGGACCCGCACCATGTGTCGTTGTGTCCTTGGGCAAGACACTTAACCCTGAGTTGCTCCCGGTAGGACTGGAAAGCACCTTGCATGGTAGTCTGCCGCCACCGGTTTATGAATGTGTGTAGCATTCAATATATGTGTAGCACTTTGAGATTTTCAGTAATGAAAAGTGCGTTATAAATTGAATTAATTAATTACTGTATTTAGTGCAAACTTATCATGACAGCTGGCCAACGTTGAAGCCAACAAAATTACGTTTTGAGTTTTTCAGTTATCTTTGAGTCTGATATGGAAAGAGCAACAAATAATTGACTTATCTTTTTCTGTTTTTTAAGTCAACTAATTTAGTTTTTTTTCCCCACCTGATTTGCTGAATTGTAACAAAATGTAACAAAAAATTATAACAAAAAAAATGTTGATTGTATTGCAGTTAAGAAAAATTATAGGCTACATTTTTGCCTAATATTTTTAAAATGTGAAAAAATGGGCCACTCTTGGCCATTAAACTCCCGGGCTGAAAAGTTGTCCCACTCCGCCCCTGCATGGGGCTGACTTAATCCTGTTTATAAGAGCGTTCATTGCCTGCTGCTGTTTGTCAGTCCAGACAAATGGAACGTCTTTCTTCAGGAGTTCAGTCAGTGGCTTTGCAAGGTCTGCATAGTTCTTTATGAACTGGTTCGAGTAGTTACACACGCCAAGAAAACTTTGTAGTTCTTTGAGATTGGTGGGGACTTTGAGATTGTCAAGGCCTTGGGTGCGAGTCAGTTGTGGTTGTACTCCGTCTGGACCTACAAGTAGGCCAACGTAATCCACCTTGGTTCTGCACCACTGGCATTTCGACAGTGATATTTTAGCACCAGCAGTTGTTAGCTGATTCAGAACGTGGTCGATCTCAGCCAAATGTGAGTCCAGTGTTGGCTGCCTCAAAAGGACATCGTCCACATAAATCAGTGTCCCACGCTCGTGGGCGTCTGGACATGCTTTGTTCAGGAAGATGTTGAACTCTGCAGGTGAGTTAGCGTAGCCAAAGGGACACCTGTTAAAGGTGTATTGACGGCCACCAAAAGTGAAAGCTAGTTTGTATTGATCCTCGTCGCGCACAGGAATGGTCCAAAAACCAGAGGCGATGTCGAGGGTCGAAAAGTACCTACCATTGGTGACCTTGGGCAATTCCTGTTGGAGCTGCGTCATAGGCCATCTGGATAAGGGAACTTGTTTGTTTAGCTTTCTGTAGTCTATAGTAAGTCTCCACTTACCATTTGGTTTTAACACCGGCCATAAAGGCGCAGAGTAAGTGCTGTTACAGTATCGGATGATACCTTTTCCTAACAGGTCATTAATGATTTCCCTGATAGGTTGATGTGCTGCCAGAGGAATCTTGTATTGTCTGACAAATGCAGGTGGAGCATCAGGCGGGGTTGGGATGCTCACTGTGTGGAGCGTGGTCAACCCACAATCCATCGAGTCAGTTGAGAATGATTTTTCATATTTTAGCAGAACTTTGCGAAGTTTGTCCCTGTCTTCATCAGTTTCCAGGGCGTCGGCTTGAGCGACCACCTGGTCAATCTGTGAAGCAATGGAGAGGGATTCATGTTCTGTGGGGAGCTCCAGTGAGTCCCCTTCAGTGTCGTAAAACCTGTCCACAGGTAGTGCACTGTAAGTTTGAGGGCCTAGACTGTCTCCTTGGTTGAAACCGAACCTGTGGACAATGTCCTGGTCGGACTCAGTGGGGGAGAAGAGAGCTATGGCCTGTGTTGGTTTTGTGAACAAGACTTGCCCCGTGTGATGACTCGGGATCAAGTTTTCTGGGAGTCCTCCCAGAAATGGAATGCTCAGTTCAAAATCGTGAAAATCAGTAGAGATCAACCATCCTAGCTGTGTGTTTTTTGGGATCGGCACCTCTTCTGTGCTTGTGTTGCACACAGCAACAGTCGTGGTTCTGCCGTCGAGGGTCACTTGGCATGTGGCCTCCATGGACAGTCCCAAGTTGAAAAACATAGGAGATGGTTGAAAGTATGCCTGTTTTGTGCTAATAGCTTGTCCTTTCATGATGTGAATCATCACTGGCTTGTTCATAACCTGAGGTGGTACCACAGTGTTATGGCTGTTAGCAACCTGGCAGACCTCTGGTATGGTCTGTCCAGCCTTAAGGTTCTCTGTGGTTAACACAGGAGAGTCCTTTGTGGCTGTATCTAGTGACCACAGTGCATTGTTGTTGATGTCCACTCGGACACCTAATCTTACCAAAATGTCGGAGCCTATGTAGGTTGCATGTGGTAAGTTCGGGACTACGAGGAACGGGTGATCCAGTTCTCGTTGGTTCCAGATTAGTTTCAGGTCAATGATCCCTTTGGCGGTCATTACCTGTTTATCGTTGGGGTCTAACGAAAAGCGGAAAGCTTTTTTGTTCATTCCTAGACCCAACTGTTTCTTAACCAAGGTTCCATAGACAGCTTGGCTGATCGCTGATTTCTCCGTCCAAGGAGATAGAACAGCATCATCGGTGTGGGATCCTTGGATCTCAACACCTTTGACTACCTGTGGTAGGTAGTGTTCGGTGAGCGCCAACTGTTTCAGCTCGCAGAGGGGGCTCTCTTGTTGGGCCTCTTCTGCCTCACCTATTTTGGAAGGTTCACTTACCGGGATTGTGCTCTCGGTTGAGGATTCCCTTGTGCCTTCTGAGGTACCTGCTGTTAAACAGTCAGTGTCACCTTGTGTAGGCATATCGATCGGCAGTGGTTGGCTCACTCTGGTCCACATTGTTTGATCGCCATAATCTATAATCGCGTCAAAGCGGTTTATAAAGTCTTGGCCAACCAAAAATGGGAATGAGTCAACGGTGGACACGTGTACCGGGTGGTACAATGTCGTTTCACCAATCTGCATGTGAACCATGGCTATAGCTGTTAGGGTTGTACTCGTATCCGAGAGGCCCTGCAAGACTATAGCACATTCTTTGAGGGGTATTTCCCTGTCAACACCGTTAGCAGCTAGCCGTAGCTCTTCCAACAGTGTGGGTGACATAATGGTTATGTCTGCCCCACCATCCAAGAGGGCCTCTTTTGTGAGGACCCCTTCCAACGTGATGGACAGGTAAGCTTTCTTAGCGGGCCCCTTTCTGATAATGTTACACAGGAACCTATCAGGTTTTCTCCGACGTTTATCACGTCTACCCCTGACTGTGTGACTTTCATTTATCAGTACTGGTAGTGCAGACACACATGGGTCTGAGTGTTCAGTTTGTGGCGAGCCACTATCATTGGTGAGTGAGCTTTCCCCCCCTTTTCCAGACGAGGGGTTCTCGGACTCCGTAACAACGATGTCATGGATACATTTAACGTTCTGTTGACTGTCACACCCCGGACTGTCAATGATTTGACTGTCGTTACCCTGATTGCCAGTATCCTGACCATCAGTATCTTGGTGATTGTCATCAATTGTGGCATTGATGTTATTTGTGTGCTCAGAGTTACTATCAATGATAGTGCTACACATCACACCAGGTTTGTTCTCATTTTTTGTATTACCCCACACTTCGAACATCTGACGTATGTTCTCCATGTCTTCTGGGGACAGAGGGCTACGGCCTTTCCTCTGGAACTTTTGCGATTTTTTGCCTGTCTCGGACTGTTCTGTTCGAGGAGTAGGAGGGGCTTGTCCTTGACTTGGGGGTTCCTGTTGGGACCACCCATTGTTATATGGTTTACTCTTGTGACCATCTTTCTTATCCTTAGGACGTGCACCCCCCTTTTGATATCGTCTTCCGAACTCTGGGTCTTGTCTGAGCCACTTCGGGTCATAGTTCCAGCGGACACCTTCGCTACGTGTTTTGTCAGGTCGAAAATTCTGTTTTTTCTCACCTTTTGTAGGAAAAGGAGTCGTTTTCCGCGCCCCTTCCAGCTCTAGTGAGTTGGATTTGACCATCTCACCCGGGCACACCTCAAAGGGTGTTTTGTTTGGTGTGCGACCTGTAAAAACATCTATCGCACACTCTCTTATTTCATCGATGGACCTCCGTTTGTAGTTCGCGCTGACATGAACTTTCTCCCTTATGTCAGGGCAGAGGTTTTGGCTGAAAATATACTTAAACCCTACCTCCTCCTCCATTTCAGGTTCGCATCTGTCGCCGAAATAGGCACGGAATATTCGGTCATAATATGACCTTGGGTGTTCATTCCTACCTTGCTTGATGTCAGCTGCTGCTATGATGCCATCGGGCCCCGTGCAAGGAGTAAACTCCTTTATCAGCGCAGCACAGAGAAGACTGTAGTCTTTCATCACTGCTTCTCGTTGACGCTTCATGAAAGCATGCACTGTCCTGTCCGATGTTAACCTTAACAGACAGATTCTATCATCAGCTGTAGCTTCTGGGAAGCGTTGAAGCTGGAAATCAAGGTCATCGAGATAGATCTTGGTTTCATGTGAGCCCATCGGGCCAGGAGCGAAGGTTTGAATGCTTTTAGCCATATTCCGTAGTTCAGCCATTGATAGAGGTATTTGTGGGTTATTATCAGATCCACTTACCGGTGCATCCGGTGGGATTGTCGGTTTTAGAGGCCCTAAGGGACGGCGTGGTGGTTTAGGTGATGGAGTTGATGTTCTAGGCGGTGGTGTTGGAGGTCTGGGCTCATCTAGAGACTGACCCTTAATTAATGCCAGACGTTTTTTCTTTTCTTGGTTTAATTTGTATTCAGTTGAGGCCAGCTTCTCCCTGCACTCTTTTAATTCCGCTCGGTCGTCTATAGACTCGCGTTGTAAGGCACAACACCGACTGTGGAGTTCTTCTTTTTCAAGAACGGCCGCATCATGTTGAGCATTAATCCTGAGATTTTGCTGTTTGGTCGCCTCGTATAACTTTAAAGTATGATCTTGGCATTTCATGAGGTCATCCCGTGTCTCCCTTGTCTCCTGTAAACTTTTAGTTAAACGTTCAATCTCAGCCTGTTTAAGATCGCAAACCAGTTGAGTCGTATCGTTCGCCTGAGACTGTTTTAGTGACTGAACCTCCACCTGCAGTTTTTCAGCTTCAGCTCGAGCTAGTTGTAAATCAACATTTAATGTTGATCTTTCCGCCTTACGTTTTCTTTGTTCACGCTTCAAATCATGCTCTAGAGCTGAATTTTCTCTGACTTCCTGGTCCAACCTTGCCTTTAGTAACAGGGCCAGCTTTGCTAAGCGCTCCATACTGACCTTTTTTGCTTCCTTTTTCGAGCCACCGCTTGCCACTTTTGTCAGCTCAGAGCATAACGTTGGTGGATTCATTTCAGGCATCGTTTTACCATAATCTGTAAATTTTTCTGCAAGCTGTCCTAAAACCTTATCAATCCAGTCTGGCTCATCAACTTCAGCCTTTTGATCCGGGCCTTGAGGATCAGGGTCCACTGGCTCTGGATCTGATTCTGCATCTGACTCTTTGTCCGATTCAGGATCTGATTCAGGGTCTGGTTCAGGATCTGATTCAGGATCTGATTCAGGAGGATTCACCTCTGGGTCTGCACCTGAGTCTGTGACCAGCGCCATATCTACTTCTTCTTTGTCTGCCATCGTGATGTTTTGATTTTGTTTGAATCAAAATTTAGCAGATTTGTTTAATTCTTTTTTCCAAGAGAATGTATCTGGAGCGAGAAGTGTACTTTTTGTTTGTTATTTTAAATTCTTTTATATATAAAATAAGCAAAAATGTTTGTCTGTACCTCTGTTATTCTAAATTTTTTATTTAAAATAAACAGGATTTTCTGTTAGTGTACAGAACAATTTTTAAGCTGGTAATTTCACCATAAAAATGAAGACTTTTATTATCTGTTGAGACAACTCATCTATTAACGTCCAACAGAGGGCGGATTCAAGTCTTATGTTATCACCTTTTATTCAGTATCTGAAAATAAAAACAACCCTTTAGAGTTAGTATCTAGTGTGACCGTGATAACTGCTCCAACCGCGTTCTTGTCAGGGACAAATTTATGTTGTTAGACAGTTTTGATGGCGTCAGATGAGTTTTTAAGCTTCTAGTGAAACCTCTTTTCACCGTGTGTGTGTGAACTGCTTGTCACCCAAAGTGCACCAGGAAATGACGACAAGAATGGGCGGGCCAACGCAGCGTGCGTAACGCGTCACCAGCTTCGTACGTGAGCGAGGCGGAGCTCGCTACAAGATACGTGGCGTCAACAAATCAATCACAGCGTTTGCAGTGCATTACCCATGCATTCATGGTGAATGTAGTTTTCTTACCTTCAACCAATGTAGTGCCGGAAATGACGACAAAGTGGGCTGTCGCAACGGCGTGCGTTCCCACATCAGCGAATCAGCGTTCGCTACGAGAGTGATTGACAGCTCACAGCACTCGTTTCATCCAATCACAGCTCATAAACAGACATGCAGGACACGTCTTTTTAACGTCAGCTTGCACAGCAGACCACAACTTTATAGACTCTTAAAACAACTCAAACGCTACAAATTAACTTCCCAAAATTCTGAAACATGCGGCGAACACACCTAGACAGGCCAACTTAGTTACGCTCAGTAACACAGCACTGCAGCTGTTGAACAAACACGGACTCTCTCGGAGCGCGTCAAGGTCGGTTCTGGTCCACTTTTAGTGGAGCAGAAAACTCGGGTCTGAACCCATTCGACAACGTTCTAACAGTAATATGCTTCTTTGACCTGCTCTAAAATGTAAAATACCACAACAGCAATCTTGTAGATGTTAAATTAGCTTTCAGGTTCTATGACTCGGCGGTCATTTCAACAAAGCGTTGTACAGGAGTCCGTGCGTGAACTGGATCGGAACCAGAACCCCCACAGACCACGGGCTGACAAAACTTCACCTGAATGCTTCCAACAGCGTGTAACAGAGTTGAAACGATAATAATCTCACAGCTTCAAATGATAAAAACATGCAGAATCTGCCTGTCTTGACACTTCCAGCCAAAATTATTATCCTTAGAGTTTAAAACTTGGATCCTAATATGCAAACATGACGTTACAGTTCATGAGAGACCACAGATTTATCAATAAACTTTCAGAAACCGGTACGAGGGCCACCAGATGTAAAGGATTATGAGGAGGTCAATATTAATACTGACCTCTTTACCTGAATTAATTTACTTATTCAGATTGAATAGTAATTTCACGGATTCTTTTCTTTTTCAGTTTACCCAATATTTCTGTGATCTTTATGATGGATAAATAAAACAGAAGCCATAGAGTGACAATGGACACGTTAACTTAGCTTGATATGTCAAAGAGACACTATCATTTATTTAAAATGAATCAACTAAATTAACACCATTACACTTGATTGACAGGATTTCACTTTCTTGTAATTTAAAACGTCAGTACACTTAAATTCAACACAACAGACTTCAATACTGGATGTTAAACATATTTAGTCTGTGGGCTCTTTAACTTAAAATAGTTTCCAGCTTAGAATTGAGGGAGAGGAGATAGGAGGAAAGATTTAAGAAGAATTGGGAGGTTAAGAGAGGAAGTTTATCTTGCATTTATGAAACCAGATGACACTCTTCCATACGCGTCCAGCTAAGATATCATCACACCTCCAGTAAGCAAACAGCTGCTCCTTTACCTTAAGACGTCCGCCTTGGTTCTGGTAAAGAGCTGTGATCAGCCTTGAACTGACGAGTCGTCGGTCCCGCAAGTCCAAGCTGGACTCCACACGTGTTTACCTTGTCGGTGTCGGTGATACTTGCTTTCGTCGGCAGAAGCCGTGGCAGTCGTGGTTTTTTTGGCTCAAGATAACTTATTCCAGGAAGGAATAAACAAAGTTTTTGAGCTTACGCTCGTTCGAAGTGGACCCATAACAGCATGTTATCAGTCCCAGCTGGATGACGAGTCCTTAGCGCGTGACTGGTAGTCATTCAGCCCTTTGGGGAACCTCATCAGGGCATTGAGGTCCTCAGCAAACTCTGAAGCGTTTCAGCAAAAGTTAGAACTTAAAAGAGAATTAGAGAGGAGAGAAACTTGTCTCTTTTTCATTGGTCCACTTGTTATCACTATTCAAGGTGAAATTCAGCGCAGAGAAGGAAATTGTTTAGGAAAAGTATCTGAGTGAGAGACTTTCAGACGCTAGATGAGAGTTTTAGCTTAAAGGGGACCACAGATGCAAAATTCACTTTTTAATGATTTTTTTACTCAACTTTGGGTATTTACTTCATAAAAAAACAGTCCTTGTGCCAAAAAAATGCACCCAGTGGTTTATTTACTCTAAGTAGATTTATTTATTTTTGATAAATACACCAGGATTCACACTTCCTGCAGTTATTGACGTCACAGGCCGTAGCCAATCACCTCAAACCTGAGTCCAGCCCCTCACCTAGCAACCCCTGGTTAGGCTCAACCCACTTCTGTATTAAACACATGACTGTTGTTTTTCATGATTTCATCTCATCTTTTGTTTATATGTTCTTAATTTCATGTGTACAGCACTTTGTTGCAGCTGTGGTTTTTTTAAATGGCTTTATAAATAAAGTATAATTGTTATTTTTATATTTTAGTTCAATTTTTAGTGTATTTGCGATCGCTCCCAACGCGCAGCCGTCAAAAATTAAACGAGCGGACCCCCGGCGTAGGGACCAGCGGCAACGGGACCCTCTTCTGGCGGATGGAGCGGAGCTTCAATTGTACAGCCTCGCTGCTGCCCTCGCAGCAGCCTCGCAGCAGCGAGGACCTTCTCCTTACTGATTAATTTACGGGAGACACTTGGTGAACTTTGTTGTCTTGACTGGAACAGCGATAACTCCCAAAATCTCCGCGTGCAACGAGCGAAGCTGGCGAACACCGGAAGAGGAACAAGCTAACATTAGCTTCGGATTCGGGTGGTCTCATGCTAAAAGGAGCAGCTAATTGCGGCGCGCTCAGACGGGTTTCGGTAAGTTATCTTAAGCTAGCACTAACAGTAAGTCAAATGAGTAATAAAAAAAGAGCTAATTTTAAAACAACAACACATTACAGATACTGGCTGTTACAGAGGGCGTTAACAGATCGTTGAAGGGCGTGGACTTCAAGAAACCGGTCGTTCAAAACGAAAGTTAAAAATGGCAGAATTAAAAAGGGTATAATTAATTATCTAAGAATTATTTTGTGTATTAAAATGAATTAATATTGTCAAGATAGCACACAGACATAAAATAAAAATTTTAAATACCTATATGTGGTCTCCTTTAAACTCGACAAAAACAATTTCAGTGTAAGTCAGTTTGACATTTTAGCTGAACTTTGACACCTTTTCACTTGCAGAAATGACACATTGATGTTTCACATTTAAAGAATAACAGCATATAACATATATCATGAAAATGACAAAAGTTATTCTTTTGATTACATTAGAATAAAATCGAAGATAGAAATAGTCTCTTTTGGTGACTATATTCTCAGATTACAACTAATGGAATGATTTTGTGGTAAATGTCTTGCTTTACTGAGAGGTCAGTAAAGGTCATCTCTGGAACAGTTCAAAAGTACACAGGTGTAATAAAGTGGACATGGTCATGCCCACTACACATGCCTCATCTGCAACGGGTCTATGTGCCTTAAGGGTAACTTTTAGTAAAGTTTTTAACCAAACTCATTTTTTTATTAGAAATTATTTATTTATTTTTTAAACTAAAATTCCCTATTTTTATCAACACCCGTCCGGCTACATTAGTTTCTCTCCGTTGGCTCCCTGTCAAACCTAGATTTCAAAATCTTACTTCTAGCCTACAAAGCTCTCAACAACCTAGCTCCATCTTATACTACAGATCTTATTGTTCCATATTTTTCTAACAGAACACTTCTCTCTCAGACTGCAGGTTTACTTGAGGTAGAGTTTCCAAAAGCAGAATGGGATGAAGATCTTTCAGTTATTCAGGCTCCTCTCGTGGAACCAACTTTCAGTTTCTGACTGTGAAGCTGACACATTGTCCAGTTTTAAGACTGGGATTAAGTCTTTCCTTTGTGATAAATCCTATACTCGACTTGGTTTCCTGTCCTATTCATTATCCTATGCTGTCATAGCCTTAGACTACTGGAGTACATATTGACCTAATTTAATCAAATGAACAGTTGCAAACACATAAATAGAATAGTTTTTATTTGTTTTCTCTCTTAACATGTGATTCGGTTTTGTTTTTCTCCTAGAGAAAACCTGATGGTCTCCATCCTGAACATGCCATTCTGTGTTTTTGTTTGTTCTTCCTTCCTGTTCCTCTCAAACCCAGCCAGTCGAAGCAGATGGCCACTTGTCATAAGCCTGGTTCTCTGGCGTTTCTTCCTCATGATGGAGTTTTTCCTTTCCACTGTCACCTTCATGCTTGCTCAGGATGGGAGACTGTGACGAAGTGAAAACTCAAAGCAGTCTGTTGATTCCTTTGATAAATCATATTATTAACTGATTTTTATATACTTTGTATATGAATGTTTCTGTTCAGTGCCCTGAGATGACTTCTGTTGTAATTTTGCACTATACAAATAAACTGAATTAAATTAAATTAATATAAGCTTAATAAAACCTATAAACCCAACCAATTCATCACACCCCTCACTATGCAACTGTCCCAACACATCTGCTTTAAGCTCCCACAGAAAATAAATTGGCCATATCATGAATATTTTTTATCTGTTCCATTGTATAAAACTCTTTGAGCAGCCTCAGTTTGCAGGAATTTTTATTTTTATTTATTTATATATATATATATTTTTTTTTACATCTGGCAGAACTGATGAGCTAACTGTAGGTTCAAACACAGGCCAGGACCACAGAACTCTGCTGCTGCACTAAACAAGCTCAAACTCCAAGATTTTATCACAGTTCATGTAAATAAACTTTTACACTGTTGTTAATTTAGCTTCTCATGATTATTTATTTGAAATTTTGTAAATAGCTCAAGCAGCAGTAGCACTTTCAGGCTGTTTGGGGTCACATCTGACCCCTGGTTTTATTTAAAAATAATAATTACACAATGCAAAATTGTCTGCAGTTTTGTAGAGGTTAAAAAGTAAAAAATAAAACTGAAGTGTTATCCAAAGAAAAATGAGCTCATGATGGAAATTAGCTTTTGAAACACGGGTTTATTGTGTGAATGTTTATGAAGCGTTCACAGTGATCCATTTTTTTCCCATATATATTTTTCAGCATGATTCTCATCCCACAGTTTTCAAACTATTTTAACAAATCATGAATCGAAATGTTCAGCTCTTTCAGAACAATCCTGCTCTGACTATTGGTATTGGTGCAACTTTAGCCTTTTGAAATATTTAGCCTTTTCTACCTTGTTTTTCTCTTAAAAAATGAACTGAGCTCATTCGACATTGTTTATATCTTTAGATGTGTTTACAACCTTTTACTGTTCCTTTCACATTTTGTTCTGCTTTAGCTTCCTTGTGCAAATTTAAACTTTTTTCAGCTATTTCAGCTACTTTCAGCTGTTTTGTTCTCCTTTCAGATTCTTTCTGCTAACTACAACATTTTGTGCTTCTTCTGACTTCTGCTAATTTCAGCTTGTTATGCTCCTTTCAGCTTATTTAGGCAAGTTTCAGCTTTTACTGCTATTTCAATTTTTGCTAATTTAAGCTTGTTCTACCTTTTACAGCTACATGTTTAGCATATTTTTTAGCTTATTTCAGCTGTTTTCAGATAAATTCAAGTTTTTCATTGTAATTTCTGCTAATTTCAGACTAATTAACTTCTTTATGGTAATTTCAGCTTGTTCTACTTTTTACAGCTACATGTTTAGCATATTTTTTAGCTAATTTCAGCTGCTTTCAGATAAATTCGTTTTTCATTGTAATTTCTGCTACTTTCAGACTAATTAACTTCTTTATGGTAATTTCAGCTTGTTCTGCTTTTTTTCAGATTTCTTCAGAAAGTTTCAGCTTTTTCTGCTATTTAGTAAATAGCCCTTTTAATACTAATTAGCTTTTTCAGCTAATTCCGGATGGTTTTAACTTATTTCCATTCTTTCCGCTTCCTTCTGGTAGTTTAAACTTCTTTCTGCCTTTCTAGCTATTTTTTTTTGTTGCCAATTTCTTCTGTTTTTAGCTAATTTCCTAATTTTTGTGCTCATTTGCAGTAATTTAAACCTAATTCAGGAATTATATTTTTTCTGCTTTATTTTGCTAATTTAGGCTTTTTCTTCCATTTCAGCTCAAATTTAGCACATTTTTTTGGTGCTAATTTCAGCTGTTTTTCCAGCAAGTTCTTCATCATTAAGCATTCACACTGTATTTTTGCAGGAAATGCAATTTCTCTAGTTTACATTGGACTTGTTTGAATTTGATTAATGCACATTGTCCCTTTCTAAACGATGAAATAGACAAAACTGTTTCAAATGTACTCAAACTTTTTAGCTGAAATGGTAACCTAAAATTTACGATGCACATTTAACATCCTCCTTCAGTGTTGAAACAGAAACCTCAAGAACATCCCTCAAAACACAGTTATTTTTCACACATACAAACACCACTGCAGATGATTTAGCTGCCATGCAGCAGAACATATAATTTCAAAGAGGTGAGTGAAAATACAGATGGTGTATCCAAAGCCTCATGAAGCATGTTTGTGTGTGAGTGAAAGCAGCACATATAGGGTCAGTCCTTCAGGTCATCATCTACATGCAAAGATCTCTCAGGTCAGACGCCTACATTCCTCATGGCACAAAAAATATCGTACACACAAACATGGATTTACTTTTGTTCTGAGCTCTTTTTATTAGAGCCATGGACACCACTGACTAGAGCATGAACTAAGTCAACATGCATCACAGTTTATACAAGTGTCTCTGTGATCGTACCTTCAGATTCACAGGCTTGGACAAAAGACTCCACATTCTCAGCTTCCTGCTCAGTGTGGCAGTCAGCTCTGCTCTGCCACATACCACCAGGTCTGTAAATACTCCATCATCCTCAGGAGCTTTTCTCGTCTGTGCTTCTCTCGCTGCCTGTGGATCAACCAGTCTCAGAGGCAGCCTTCCCTGCTGACCTGCAAGGTGGCATGGCTGAGGTCACAGGCCTAAACTTGGATGTTCAGTTGTGACTGAAACAGTGGTACAACTTTACTGCAGCATGGATGGTCTTTGTCGGAGTCTTGTCAAGTTTGTCAGGCAGACTTTAAAAACCCAGTGGGTTCCCATTCATGCATGATAGAGCGTATAAGTCCACAATGATATTGAGCAAGTACAGCACTTGGGTAGGGAGTTTGTGATGGTCTGTTATAGTTGTAGCAGCATATTATGGCCTTGGGTGGAGTAGAGTGGTAGTTTGTCCATGAGGTGAGGCCTGCATGTCTTGGTCATAAAAAACATTAAAGAGGAACTGGCCTTACTGGGCTCAGGCCGAGGCAACATCTCCATCACGCCAAGTTTGGTGTCACAGCTACTAAGCTCATTGCAATCTACCCCTCGCATTTGCTAAAACCAAAAGAAGTGTGCAACTCTCCCACCACGCAGCTGTTAAAACCACATCACGCTCCCCACGTGCCTATAAATATTGTCCGTATAATAACATAGGCCGTGCTTCATGGCCTGCTGACAAGGACGGAGGATGGCTACGTCTGAGGTTCTGCACAGAAAACCCATTCATCTTCGTCCTCCTAGATCAACAGTTTTACTTGGCAATAAATGTGACATTTTTGCAACTGATGAAAAAGTTAATAGATTTTTAGAAGGGTACATGATATCACCGAAACCTCCACAGCTGCATTTGTACATTTAAACACATTGACACAATGTTAACCCTTTGAGGTACCACTTGTGTGACTCGCTGAAAGGGGCTTCTTCTTTTTGGTGAAGCTTCAGCACATCTTTCTGTGTTCACAGCCTTGACTAACATCCATCCATCCATCAACTTTACCTGCTTCTTCCTTTTTCAGGTTGTGGGGGTCACTGGTGCCCATATCCAGCTATCACTGTGCGAGAGGAGGGGGACACCCTGGACAGGTCTCCAGTCCATCACAGGGACACAGAGACAAACGAGACAAACAACCATTCACTCTCTCACACACACCTAGGGACAATTTAGAGTTAGCAATCAGTCTAACATGCATGTTTTTGGTCTGTTGGAGGAAACTGTAGTACCCGGAGAAAACCCACGCATGCACGGAGAGAACATGCAAACTCCACCCAGAAAGACCCCCAGCTGGGATTTGAATCGGTGTAACCTGCTTGCTGAGAGGGAACAGCTCTATCAGCTGTTCCACCGTGCTGCCCACATATGAGACAAATGTTCAGTAATGAGTCATCTACCTAAACCACCTGACCCGGGTTTTTGTCATTTGGAAAACTTTTTTTCACTTTTTTGAAAGAAAAACAACCAAATAATAAAAATGCATGAAACACTGATAGAAATAAGGTTTATTGGTACATTTAATATTAGATGTGAAGCTCTTTTTGCTTGATAGTTCTGCAGTTAGAGCACGTTTTGTCTGTGACACAGCGTCAATGTTTTAAGAGAAGTGTTCTGTCATTTGGAGAGTGTGTGTCAAAATTCACTGGTCGTCAGCTCAATTTCCAAGTTGTTGTGTTTTTTGGAGTAAAACAAAACAAAACCGCTTAGATTGACGCACAAGGGT
>JBBPBX010004494.1:54522-76472 GCA_038048925.1 Garcialebias charrua | reverse complement strand
GGATGTTATCTAAAATCCTTCAGGTCACTCGACCCGTCTCTGGGTTCCAAAGGTAGAAATGTTAAATGACCCTTCTCTGGGACTTCTAATAAACACCAGTGCAGTATCTATCTATCCATCTATCCATCTATCCATCTATCTATCTATCTATCTATCTATCTATCTATCTATCTATCTATCTATCTATCTATCTATCTATCTATCTATCTATCTATCTATCTATCTATCTATCTATCTATCTATCTATCTATCTATCTATCTATCTATCTATCTATCTATCTATCTATCTATCTTATCTATCTTTTTTTTTCATTCATTCAACCTTTATTTATACAGGCTAGCCTCGTTGAGTCACGGGGACTCATTTACAAGAGGGACCTGTCTCACTCACACCAAACAACCATCCATTCTCACACTCACACCTAGGGTCAATTTAGAGTCACCAATCAGCCTAACAAGCATGTTTTTTGGTCTGTGGGAGGAAACCGGAGTACCCGGAGGAAACCCACGCATGCACGGGGAGAACATGCAAACTCCACCCAGAAAGGCCCCGGACCGGGATTTGAACCGGCAACCTTCTCGCTGAGAGGCAGCAGCTCTACCAGTTGTGCCACCGTATCTATCTATCTATATGCGACTACTCGAGTAGTACTCGAGTAGTCGATGATGTCATAGGCTCTTAAGATGCGAAATAAATAAATATATAAAAATGCATAAAAACTTCATTATTTACCCCCCCAAAAAAAAAGACCAACAAAACATTGGGAGCATTTATTATGCTCCTATCATTTATCATACTGCAGATAAGTCACAGGAAAAACAAAACTATTAGTTATTATTATTAATATTAAAAGTGAAAGTACAGGGAACCCCCGACCTACGAACGAGTTCCGGACCTAAGGACCGTTCGCAGCTCGATTCTGCCGTAGCTAGGGGGTGAAAATAGCGTCCCGTTCGTAGGTCCTGGTTTCGTTCGTAGGTCGCGGAAATAACGCTAACGGAGCGCCGCACACATATTTATCGGCATGAGACTGAACAAGCAGACATACTGGGCCATAAACATGCACAGAACTTTATTTACAAACACTTATCTAACACATTACACCACACATTCATCCATAAACACACACAGTAACTGTACATCAGTAACTTAACATCAGAACTGCAGCAAATCAGGTAGATTGTGACCTACAAAATGATGTCAACCATGAACCCTTCTCAAAGAGCATCTTTTAACATCAGAACAGCAGCAAAATCAGCAGGAACTCACATCAGCAAAATGATGTCAACAATGACACATGAGCACTTCTCAAAGAGCATCTTTTAACATCAGAACAGCAGCAAAATCAGCAGGAACTCACATCAGCAAAATGATGTCAACAATGACACATGAGCACTTCTCAAAGAGCATCTTTTAACATCAGAACAGCAGCAAAATCAGCAGGAACTCACATCAGCAAATGATGTCAACAATGAAACATCAACACTTCTCAAAGTGCAGCTTTTAACATCAGAACTGCAGCAAATCTGCAGCCCCCCCTCTCGCTGGCGGTACTTTTCCACTGTCATGCGCAGTGTCATGCCCATGCCCAACAAACAACAGCCAAGGAAATCCCCTCCCCCACCTGTCCGCTTGCCGTACTGACGCAGTTACGCCGTAGCTCGATTATATACTTGTAATAGGGCTCGTTCGTAGGTCGTGCATCAGTATGCCGTAGCTCGATTATATATTTTAACTTGGTTCGTTCGTAGGTCACGAACTTTTTGCCGTACGTCGATGGCATTCTTTAAAATGGCTCGTTCGTAGGTCCAGGGGTGCCGTAGGTCGATGGAGTCGTAGGTCGGGGGTTGGGTGTACCGTGCGGCGCTGAAACTGAAAAACAAATGGGGCAACACTGCACCACCGCCTGCAGTGCTGTGCAATTTAGGTTTACTTTTAGAGATTAATGTGTTTATAGGTTTTTAATAGGTCTAGAGAGATGAATATTTGTTGCTTTTTGTTTGTGAAACGAGAGAGGAAGCCGTTTCGGACGTGTTATACATGTATATGTGACCTGCAATCCAACACCGCCCCCTCCTGTCACAATCTACGGTGGTGACAGAAGTTTATTCAATGAGCAGCAAAGCATTCTATAAAATTATAAACTGTTTCATAATAATAAAACGCGACGCATTTTTACCTTTTTGACAAGACTGGACCAGCTCCATACATCCATGGACCACAGAGGAATCCATTTGGTAGCGTCTACTAGCTCGGTGCGGATCATGTGACATGTGACGTAATGACGTCAGTGCGACGTGATGACGTCACTACGAGTACTCGAGAGGGACAAAAAGACCTCAATAGAACTTTTAGGACTCAATCTGTCGAGAACTCGGGTGGGTGATTCTCACGAACATGGTACAACTCATGGCAAAAATAAAAAAACATTGTATACACACAAAAACACACCCTCTTTATAAAATAGAATCTAATTTTACTTATCACTGTAAAATTTTAACCTCTATGCATAATTTTTAGGTATTTTAAAACATTTTATTCTGACTTTGGCGAAATAAATTCATTACCGTAACACAACTTCGATGAAGAAATATGAAACCACAAAAACTTTTTCTTCCACCTTTTTTAGACACCAAGGACTTTAGTGTGCGCAAAGGAACAGGTATCAACAAAAATAAGCATTAGTAACCAAATTTTATTATTTTAATGCAAACAATCATTTCATCACCGTAACATTAATACAATTTTCAAATCTATTTTGATTGTGATTTAGTGTCAAATCATTAAGTCGAAAAAACAATACCACCATAGTATAAAGGATCTGGTACATTTCATCAAATAATTAAAAAATAAAAGTAATTAATTTATCTAATCTAAATAAATCATCATAAAGTTAACATAGCGGTAATGAAAAAACACATGTCGGTAATGACTAACAATGTTTCGGTAGTGAACACTTCATAACTAGATTAACATGCAACTACTGTACTCATAAACAATATAATCCTATTTACTCCTTAACCCTAATAAAACACATCTGCAAATTGAACAATGGACCAATATTGAGCCATGGAAAACAGGCAAAGGACAATTGGAAACTGAGCTTTAATCAGGGTAAATACGAGAGGGAACAAGACAGGGAGATAATGGGTCATCACAAGAAAGGTGAGGACAAGAAAAAGGGATATTGAACTTCAAAATAAATAACAGTAAACAGGGACATGACTGCATGTATTTTTTTTTTCAACTTTGTATTGGCAAATTTCTAGTGATACTACATTGTGTGGAAAAGAAGAATGCAAAACATCACTCGGATAAAATGGAAACATCACTCGGATAAAACGGAAACAATCTTAGTAAACAATAAATCATTTTTGACAACCATTAGATCCTATATTTTAGTTTTTCTAATCTTTCTCATTAATTTAAAAAAACTAATGAAATTTTTTAAATTACAATGGCATATTAGGGCCATTGTAGATAGAAAAAGAGGAGTAAATTTCGGCCAAAAAACTCTAGACTAATCTCCAAAATTGTCTAGAAAAAACAAGGACATTTCTGAGTTTGAAATGTTGAAAATTTGCTAGAAAAAAAATCAGATTTTTTTTTTTATATTAATCTCAGAAATCTCAAAAAAATTGGAAATTTCTGAGTTTCAAAAGTCAAAATTTTCCAAGTTTTTCTAAAAAAAATTGCTGATTTTTTTTTTCTAGCAAATTTTCGACTTTTCAAACTCTGAAATTTCTTTGTTTTTTTTCTAGAAAATTTTAGATTTTTGGGTGGGCTGAAATTTACACCAATTTTTTTCTTCTATCTACAATTGTCCTAATATGCCATCATAGGTAATAGATAATTCATTGGGTTTTCTTTTTGTACTTTGCCCAGATCTCTGGCTACGTTCACACTACAGGCAAATCCAACCCAAATCCGATTTTTTTGCCCCATCTGACCCATATCCGATTTTTTTTATGACGGTCTGAACGCGACAAATCCAATTTTTTTCAAATCCGACCCAGGCCGTTTCAGTATATGGTTTTAAATCGGATATATATCTGATGTTTTCAAAGCGACTGCAGTGTGAACGCTCATGTGACTTACATCTGACTTTTGCATCACCGATGTGAGACCGACGTCACAGTTCGGGCCAGCGGAGATTAGTGTCTTGTCGGGAAAGGCGATCAAACAGGCGCTGACAGATGTATTCAAACATCCAGCTCCAAAAATCGCCATCACTAAAAATTTTGCTCGCTTTCTTCTCAGTTTTCTTTTGCCTTTAATCATTTGGATGATGGATAACGAGTTACCGCTGCTCATCAAACAGGCCCCCTCCCTCTCGGTTTTCAAATCCCGGTTAAAAACTCACTACTACTCCATTGCTTTCAATGCCAGCTGATTTGTATTGGATCGTTTGATTTATGATCTGCAATGTTTTTATGTTTTTCGTGTTGTACTTCATTGTCTGTGTTGCCTGTTGCGTGTTTGTTTGTCCAGCACTTTGGTGTGGACTTGTTCCTGTTTAAAGTGCTTTTATAAATAAAATGGTAAATGGTATGGTATGGATGTTTAGCTTTCCCCGATTGGACAACAACTTCAAAATTACCGAACACACACTGAAAACTGTCGCGTCCATGTTTACTTCCGCAAAAACAGAGTGCTACGTGTCACGTGACGTTCTGAGACACGTTTTCTTCTGCGCATGCTGGTCGCTTCTGCAATGTAGATCATTCACACTGGAGTCTGATGCAGGTCGCATTTAAAATGCAGTGTGAACATTCACACCAAAAGATCCAATTTTTTTTTTTTTTATCAGAATTGAGCATTAAGACCTGCAGTGTGAACATAGCCTATGACACCACACAGAAGTGTCTTGCAAGAGGTAGGCAGTGGTTCAGGGATAATTTTTTTGATGTCATCCAAATAATACCACACCTTCTCACCAGCAAATCTTATTGATGGGATGTAGAAGCGGTTGTCACCCGCACAGCTCATTGTATCAACCTCGTACTGACCACTGGCAATCTGGATTGATGAATAATTTAAAAAAGATACGTTAAAACAGCAAAAATCAAAAAGTTGATTGACTGCATTAAGTATAACTTTCTGAACACATTTTAATTTTAATTACAAGATCATTACCTCAGCACTACGTGTTTTCAATCTGAATCCAATTTGATTCAATTCACTCTTAAACCTACCTGTGTTACTGTGCCAGGATAGAAGTCTCCGTCGTAGTCCACAAGGACCCATGTTCCTACTTTGATGGTCTCTTCAGACTCCCTTTGGGTGAAAACAAACTCCTTTGGGGTGAAGCAGTCACAAGAGTGACTACAGAAGCATGAGACCTCTCGAAATCTAATGCTCCCTGGTTCAGTAGCAACAACCTGTGGAGACATTTAAGTTTAGTTTTATCTGCAAAAACAAAGTCAGCCTTGTCTATATAATTTGGACTGAAATAAATAAAATGCAAATTTACAACAAAAAAATAATCAAATTAAAAAAAAGCCAAACAGAATGGTGTGAATTTGTTTATGTGCTCACCTAATGTATTTTCATAGTCCCTGGGACTGATTTCAGGAATGGAGGAACCAGTTCCCTACATGTAGCGATATTCTCCTCTGTCACCTCAAAAAGCCTAACCGATGAGTGCTTTGACAGATTCTCCAGTAAAGCAGAAGCATTTGGGATGTCTGTGCCATAGGCCACCACATGATCTGCAAGGTTTTTAAGAGCACCTCATACTCCGTCAGGAGCTCCCTTCCCATGAGGTCTCAGTGAAGTTCCATGTCACAGTCTTAAACCCTTTCATAAAAGGCACTGTGGATGCTAGGTAGAATGCAATCTTATTCCTGTATTGAGATGTTGGTCCATCAGATAGGAAGTGGATATTTTTTTGCCAGGGGGTAGTTTGATGTTATGTACTCCAGAACTGGCTGCAAATGTGTCCATGTTGCGACAGCACCATGTTGTAGGCTGCCAGACACAGTAGCAAAGGACTCAGCTTGCTTGAGTGAGTGAGTGAGTGAGTGAGTGAGTGAGTGAGTGAGTGAGTGAGTGAGTGAGTGAGTGAGTGAGTGAGTGAGTGAGAGAGAGAGAGGTGTGGGTGTCGGCCAGTTGAGTGAATGTAGTGTGCGTGAGTTAGGACTACCTTTCTCTTTCCTTTCTTCTATACTCTTCTAGAAGGTCTGGATTATTATAAATCTTCTGCCTATGTTTTTCCACCCTAGTTCTTGATGCCGCCCTCTTATGTTCACTTTCTTTTGCCCTTCATATTAAGTAAAATTAGTTAGCATAAAATAGCATAGCCATTTAGCATAAAAATATTTAAGATGTAAGCAAAAACAAAAATGATTAAAGTTTAAATTATTATTTAAAAAAGACACTGTTCATCACCGTAATCTTGTTTTTCATTACCGCAACAGGCCTCACATTACACGGTAATGAAAGTTAAGCATTACGGTAATGAATGACATCCACATAAGCTAGCTTAAAATGGCAGCATGTCATGATGACTCAGCTAAAGTTTTTCACTTACAGTAATAACTCCCTAATATCTTCTTTACAGGAAAGTATCTAATTAATAACTTTTTAAGAACATGAGGTATTACACATTACGGTAATGATCACCTAATGTGTGGAAAAAGGCATATGCAAGGAGAAACGTAACAATTATCATGATCAAAACATGTCAAACAATCTTACCTTGTAGCCATCTTTTGTCTTCTCTTCCTTGTGGTGCATTATGGGTCAAAACAACTTTATTTAAAAAAACGCTGTGAATATGACAGGACTTTGAACACAGTGCAACGGTAATGAGTACTGCACATCCGGACACTCACTTTTATTAAAATATTTTTAATTACTTAATAGGAAATCATTATATATTATCATATTCTGATAAATTATGTTGTTTTAAACAAATTTATAATATTTTTTCATAAACCTGCTTGAATATTTATAATGAAAAATTGAGGTGAAAGCATTTTTTTCCCCTTCGGACGCATTACGGTAATGAATTTTTGACGCCAAAATCAGTTAAAAAACATTAAAAAAACTATTTTGATAACCAACAATGAACTGTGCCAAATAATAGAAATTATGATTGTTCAAACAAAAGTGAATTATGTTTAGTTTTTATGAGTATGCCCATAAAATCTTCCAAGCCATTCAATAGGTTGTGTTCATGAGAATCACCCAAGAGCTTTATACATAAAGTTACATCTTACTTTAAACACACACAGTTACATACTAAAGCAAAAAATAATAATTGAAATTAAATACTCTATTAAAGCACTAATATATATATATGTATATATACATATATATATATACAGGAAAATACATTATCATTATTATATACAGGTAGTCCCTGACTTACGAACGAGTTCCGTTCCTACGCACCGTTCGTAACACGAAAATAACGTAAGTTGGAATGTATTACACGTGGCGTTCGTAAAACCGGATTTTCGCCGTGAGTCGGCAAATGTACGCTAACGCTGCGCCGCACACCCGTTTATTGACATGAGACTGAACAAGCGTACATACTGGTCCATAAACAAGCACAGAACTTTATTTAAAAACAGTTAGCTAACACATTAC
The DNA here is from genome assembly GCA_038048925.1 of Garcialebias charrua. Lineage (NCBI taxonomy): Eukaryota > Metazoa > Chordata > Actinopteri > Cyprinodontiformes > Rivulidae > Garcialebias > Garcialebias charrua. The sequence goes on along the minus strand of JBBPBX010004494.1, from coordinate 68,875 downwards.
ACCACACATTCATTTATAAACACATACCTGTAGAATAGAATAGAATAGAATATATCTTTATTGGCATCGTCATTGCACCGGAGCACAAAACATTGCAATTGACGCACACACGTCCTTGAGACGGGGACGTGTACACGTAGCCGCAGCAGAAATTAATCCGCGCCGCCACAAACAGATATGGAAAAAAAGGAAGGTTACAATAGGATAATTAGTGGTATTCAAAAAAGATTCTATCACATTTTGTCTTACAGGACACTCTATGATACAGCCAAAAAACTCTACCAGCAAGCACAATTAAAGTTGCTATCTGCAGTTTCTGTATGACCAAAACACTTGGAAAAAAATTCTACAGGGAAAGCATTCTGCTCCCTCCCCCTCAGAGCCATATATGGCTGCTCCCCCGTGGGCTACTGAACTTGAGATCAGCTCCGCCTCCACTGTCAGCTCCTGTCGGAGCCGCTGCATATTCTGTGTTTATATGTTAATAAAACGTTCTAAAAAAATAAATAAAACCATGGAGCGCTGGTCCAGCACTCCAGAACACCAGAAAATCTGCAGGGACTGGAGCAGCCACGTAAAACCTGACTTTAATTCGCTCGTGACAACCTCAGTCATTTCCTCATTCAATGCACTCAGCGGAGGGAGAGGAGAGGAGGAGGAGTGAGCGATCACTTGACTTTTGGCAAAAAAACAAAAGAATAGTCCAGATAAGGGATGAAGAAGGGGAATTTAATACATTTGTGTCACATATAAAACAGTCCTGCATCGCTTTGCAATTATTTCAACGAGAACCTGCGCAGCCGCTGCGGGCTCGCAGGCGGGGGCGTGGGTTGGGGGGGGCTGGGTTAGGAGCGTGAGAAGTTAGAAGCTCTGTTTTTATTGGCTGGTTATAAACTCTGTTTTTATTGGCTGGTTAACCGCGGGGCGCTTTGGTTTTTATAAATGCTTTTATTACCACCGGGAGACGCCAGAGGACTATAGTTTTTTTCAGAGATTACCAGTCAAACATCAATCTATCATAAAATAGTGGCAGAGTGAAGAAATATCCATCCATCCATCCATTTTTGTCCGCTTATCCGGGGTCGGGTCGCGGGGGTAGCAGCCTAAGTAGGGAGGCCCAGACTTCCCTCTCCCCAGCCACATGGAGCAGCTCCTCTGGGGGAATCCCAAGGCGTTCCCAGGCCAGCCGAGAAACATAGTCCCTCCAGCGTGTCCTGGGTCTTCCTCTGGGCCTCCTCCCGGTGGGACATGCCCGGAACACCTCCCCAGGGAGGCGTCCAGGAGGCATCCTAACCAGATGCCCGAGCCACCTCAACTGGCTCCTCTCGATGTGGAGAAGCAGCGGCTCTACTCCGAGTCCCTCCCGGATGACTGAGCTTCTCACCCTATCTCTAAGGGAGAGTCCAGACACCCTGCGGAGAAAACTCATTTCAGCCGCTTGTATCCGAGATCTCGTTCTTTCGGTCACAACCCAAAGCTCATGACCATAGATGAGGGTGGGAACGTAGATCGATCGGTAAATTGAGAGCTTTGCCTTTCGACTCAGCTCTCTCTTCACCACGACAGACCGGTACAGAGCCCGCTTCACTGCGGATGCTGCACCTATCCGCCTATCGATCTCACGCTCCAGTTTTCCCTCATTCGTGAACAAGACCCCGAGATACTTAAACTCCTCCACTTGGGGCAGGACCTCATCCCCGACCCGGAGAGGGCATGCTACCCTTTTCCGGCTCAAGACCATGGCCTCGGATTTGGAGGAACTGATCCTCATCCCGGCCGCATCACACTCGGCTGCAAACCGCTCCAGCGAAAGCTGTAGATCACGATCTGATGAAGCCAATAGGACCACATCATCTGCAAAAAACAGAGAAGCGATTCTAAGGCCACCAAAACGGATCCTCTCAACACCTTGGCTGCGCCTAGAAATTCTGTCCATAAAAGTTATGAACAGAATCGGTGACAAAGGGCAACCTTGGCGGAGTCCAACTCTCACTGGAAACGAGCCTGACTTACTGCCGGCAATGCGGACCAAGCTCTGACACCGGTCGTACAGGGACCTAACAGCCCATATCAATGGGCCTGGTACCCCATACTCCCGGAGTACCCCCCACAGAACCCCCGAGGGACGCGGTCAAATGCCTTTTCCAAGTCCACAAAGCACATGTAAACTGGTTGGGCAAACTCCCACGCGCCCTCCAGGACCCTGCTGAGGGTGTAGAGCTGGTCCAGTGTTCCACGACCAGCACGAAAACCACACTGCTCCTCCTGAATCCGAGGTTCGACTATCCGACGGACCCTCCTCTCCAGAACCCCTGAATAGACCTTACCAGGGAGGCTTACCAGGGAGTGAAGAAATATGTTTAAAAAATAAGTTACATACTGATCCTTTAAGACAATCACATGTTGCATTTGGGGGCGAAGCAGTGGTTCTTCAGTTGCTCAGACTCCAGGAGAAATTTGTGTACTGTACAGTATTTAAGGCCGGCAGAGCTCTCAGACCCGGCTGCAGAAACAATTCAAAGGGGGGGCATTCTATTTTTTCAAGGGGGCATATTTTTTTCAACAAACATTTTATTTGCTTCAAGTTGAACAGCGGCTCTGTGACCACTCCTAATACAGTGCTGTGAAGAAACAATCTCAATAAAATCACAAAATCTAAACAAAAAAAAAAAAGAACAAGACAACCCAACCTGTAGTGCTGTGTTCATTCAATTAAAAGTCAAACATAAACATAAACATACAGTGATAAATATAAGCACTAGTGTCAGGATGAACACTGTGACTGAAGTGAACATTCATGCTAGCTGAGCTGACGATATAACAATTCCATCACATAACACAGCTGAGTGTAGGTTGCATTAGAACAGTCAGCAAGTGATTTGGGCAACTTCACACTCTGCAAAAACCTGTTGCAGCACTAACTCTCAGCATCACACCACCACAGTTATGCAAGATTAATGTTATGCAGACAGTATATCAAATAAACAAAATACTGTACATTTATTTTCTGCACAGCCATAAGTTTATATTGGACTACTCATTTCACAGAAAGCACAATGGTTCTTACCTTTAGAAGTTCTTTCTGGTCTTTTTATTTGTAAAATCACAAACCAAGTCCTCAAAGTCCAGCACCCTCACCAGCTCAAACTCTTGGTACTTGAAGCATTACCTTGTTTTGTTAGATCTTCTACTGTAAAAGTTTCTTCAGTAAAGTTAGCTGCCATTGTTAGCTCAGGTTGAACCTCATTTGTAGAAGGCAACGCTTCCAAGCTAACGTTGCTGGTTAGCTCAAAATCTTCCTCCTCATTTCTAGCTTTAAAAAAAGTCAGTTGACTTCAGTGCTTACGTTTCCAACTGAAATGGATGGTGCCGCTTCCTGTCTGCTCTCATTTATTCCACTGTCAGTGTCATTCGTTGTCCTCTTGTTTTTTTTTTTTTAAAGTCCGAATATCCATGATACACGGACAATGGTGAGCGTGGCTGTTTCTGTTTTAAAACAGCTAGTTTGCGCATTCAGTCAGTGACCCGCCCCACTCGAACTGTAGTTGGCTAGAATGTTGCCTTGGCTTCATTGATTGGTTGAATTGTATGACTGACAAACAGAGATAGGAAAAATAGAAAGATGTACACTCAGAGATTAAAAACAAACAAACAAAAAACTTCCCGTCCAGTCAGGGGGGGCACAGCTGACTCTGTGGGGGGGCAATGTCCCTCAATGCCCGCCCATGCAGCCGGGCCTTGAGCTCTGCGGCAGAGCTCTGCGGCAGAGCTCTGCGGCAGAGCTCTGCGGCAGAGAGCTCTGCGTTCGGCCAAACGGCGCTCTACGCGCGCGTTCTGTGCGCGCGCGTTCACTAGCACAGCTCTGCGTTCGTTCTCACGTTAATTCTCGCGTTTTCGCTCCAAATTCTTGACGTCATTTGAGCAGCCACAGCGCAAAGCGTTCGCTGATTGGTCATTTGCTGACACGCCTACTGAATTGATTGACAGGTCGGGGGGAGAGAAAAAAAAGGCGAGCGGGCAGCTTCACACAGCTTCAGCCGCAAGCGGTGTTATATCTTATTAAAGGAGAACTAAATGCCCTGTGGAGCTTTAACTCCGCCCCCGAAGCAAATTCAAAAATCTCCCTCAAAATGGGCGTGTTGAGAGACAAGGGGGGAGGAGGTGGGGTTTTTTGCTGCCTTCACGCCTCCTCCAGCAAACAACCTAAAACAAACTAAAACTTTAGCCAACAACATAAACCAAGCAACAAGAATAAACATGTACTGTAGATGTTTTTATATATTCCACCCGATCTATCCAAAACCAAAGGCTTGAAAAAAAAAAAAAACCCAAGTTCTCCATGTCCAGGGCTTGAACACAGGTCTCCCAGGTCCCAACCCAACTGTTATACCACTGACCCAACTTGGCATTCACACATTGCTCCTCTGTCGCACACTATTAAAACAAATACAACCAGACAGTTTCGATGAAGTGAAAAATCTTTTTTGAAATAAATAAGTTAAAATACACAAATAACTAGTGCCATTCCAAAAACTATAGTAATATGCTTTGTTGCAGAGCTTTTCAGGAGTGAAATGTACCACTTCCATATAAGGTATGGACTGCAGGGAGGACCGTCTCATCTCCGCAGGGGATTGGCTCTGCTTGAACCAAGTTCGTGACGAAAGCTTGCAAAAACACGTCACTTTGCAAATCCTAGACCAACAAGAAAATTAAGGTGCAATAACCTCTGTTCAACCCATATGGCTACCGTAAACACGTTTTTAGACCAAATATTGCCGATTTAAACAAATACAGTACGAACAATTACATGAAAATTAACACAGACATAGTGCTATGAAACCTTTTAAACACATTCTAGGGAGTTTATCAGCTAAAAAAAGTTAAATTTGCATTTAGTTCCTCTTTAAAAAGTTCTAAAAAATAATAAAAACAGGGAGCGCTGGTCCTGCAGCCCATAGCCCACCAGAAAATATTTAGAACCTTGCGCAGCCACGTAGGACTCTAGTTTAATTTGCTCATGACAAATTAATTCATTTCTCATCATTTCAGTCATGGAGTCAACGGAGGAGGAAGCGATCACTTGACTTTTGGCAAAAAAACAAAAGAAAAGGCCAGATCAGGGATGAAGAAGAGGAATTTAATACATTTGTGTCACATACAAAACAGTCCGGTGCCGGGCAGTTTATTGTGAGACAACGCGCCTCATGTACGCGGTCGTAAAATTTGAGCTTTGCGCGTTCGTGCCCTGCAGGGCTACGCTTGTGCCTCGCGCTCGCACGGCGTCGAGCGCCGTTCGGCCAAACGCAGAGCTCTGCCTGCAGCCTGCACTGTTCAACGGAGCTCGTTCGTAAAGTCGGAACGTCGTAAGTCGAGGCCGTCGTATGTCGAGGACCACCTGTGTATATATATACAGTATATATATATACTGTATATATATATATATATACAATACAATACCGGCATCCTCCCCCACCATCGGAGCCAACTCATCACCAGGTAGTGGTCAGTTGACAGTTCCGCCCCTCTCTTCACCCGAGTGTCCAAGACATGCGGCCGCAGATCAGATGAGACGACAACAAAGTCGATCATCGAGCTGCGACCTAGGGTGTCCTGGTGCCAAGAGCACATATGGACACACTTATGCCTGGCAGGCCCAAACGTATTGTGAGGGTCTGCTGGGAACGTCTGGCAGAGTCTCCCGTAAGACGGAGCTTTAACTCCCACCTCCGGGAGAGCTTTGAACACGTTCCGAGGGAGGCGGGGGACATTGAGCCCGAGTGGGCCATGTTCCGCGCCTCTATTGTCGAGGCAGCTTATCAGAGTTGTGGCCGCAAGGTTGTTGGTGCCTGTCGTGGTGGCAACCCTCGAACCCGGTGGTGGACACCGGCGGTGAGGGATGCTGTCAAGCTGAAGAAGGAGTCCTATTGGGCCTTTTTGGCCTGTGGGACCCCGGAAGCAGCAGATAGGTACCGGCAGTCCAAGCGGCATGCGGCTCGGGTGGTTGCTGAGGCAAAAACTCGGGCGTGGGAGGAGTTCGGAGAGGCCATGGAGAATGACTTCCGTACGGCTTCGAGGCGATTCTGGTCCACCATCCGGCGTCTCAGGGGGGGAAAGCGGTACGCGACCAACACCATTTATGGTGGGGATGGCGTGCTGTTGACCTCAACTCGGGATGTTGTGAGTCGGTGGGCGGAATACTTCGAAGACCTCCTCAATCCTACTGGCACGTCTTCCACTGAGGAAGCGGAGCCTGGGGATTTTGGGTCGGGCTCTCCAATCTCTGGTGCTGAGGTCGCCAAGGTGGTTAAAAAGCTCCGTGGTGGCAGGGCTCCGGGGGTGGATGAGATTCGTCCTGAGTTCCTTAGGGCTCTGGATGTTGTGGGGTTGTGTTGGCTTACGCGCGTAATGCAGCTGAATGTGATGCGGCCGGGATGAGGATCAGTTCCTCCAAATCCGAGGTCATGGTCTTGAGCCGGAAAAGGGTAGCATGCCTTCTCCGGGTCGGGGAGGAGGTCCTGCCCCAAGTGGAGGAGTTTAAGTATCTCGGGGTCTTGTTCACGAATGAGGGAAAACTGGAGCGTGAGATCGATAGGCGGATAGGTGCAGCGTCCGCAGTGAAGCGGGCGCTGTACCGGTCTGTCGTGGTGAAGAGAGAGCTGAGTCAAAAGGCAAAGCTCTCAATTTACCGATCGATCTACGTTCCCACCCTCATCTATGGTCATGAGCTTTGGGTTATGACCGAAAGAACGAGATCTCGGATACAAGCGGCTGAAATGAGTTTTCTCCGCAGGGTGTCTGGACTCTCCCTTAGAGATAGGGTGAGAAGCTCAGTCATCCGGGAGGGACTCGGAGTAGAGCCGCTGCTTCTCCACATCGAGAGGAGCCAGTTGAGGTGGCTCGGGCATCTGGTTAGGATGCCTCCTGGACGCCTCCCTGGTGAGGTGTTCCGGGCATGTCCCACCGGGAGGAGACCCAGAGGAAGACCCAGGACACGCTGGAGGGACTATGTTTCTCGGCTGGCCTGGGAACGCCTTGGGATTCCCCCAGAGGAGCTGCTCCAAGTGGCTGGGGAGAGGGAAGTCTGGGCCTCCCTACTTAGGCTGCTACCCCCGCGACCCGACCCCGGATAAGCGGAAGAAAATGGATGGATGGATGGATATATATGTATATATATATATATATATATATATATATATATATATATATATATATATATATATATATATATATATATATATATAATATATATATAATATATATATACAGTATATATATATATATACCCTTCCCACACTCTTGCAATATTCTAAATAACGTTTCTAAACTCTAAACGCTCTAAAAGAGCACAGAATGTCATGATTCCCTCACTCTGCCTCTGCTGCTCTCAGCCAACTGCAAGTGCTCTTGGCCACGCCCACTTCTCCACACTGCACGGAGATCAGCTGATCAGCTGCAGGAGGAAGTTTATCCTGCAGTAAGGGCTGCACAGAGTTGCAAAAGGAAGCATTTTCTGCAGCTCTGGGCTGCACAAAGGTGCAGCAGGTGCTAAATAATTTAAAACAATTTATATTAAAAAAATTCATGCCAATTGTGCGGCTCATCTATCAAACAACCTATTGTGTGTCATGTCCAATCTTACTTTGAAAAACCGCGATAGAGCGAGTACACGAAAAACGAACCACAAAGTAGCGAGAGACTACTGTAATTGTTTAGTGTAGATGTCAAAATACAGCTCTGACAAATTAAGAGTTTATGGAAACTAAATGAAAAAGGTTTCCAAGTGCCTTTGACAACTCTGAGACTATTTTGAAAGAAAATTAGTTGCACAAAGTTTGCAATGCTTTGTGAATCAGCATATTAAGAGTGTCCGCAAATGTAATGAAACAACATGGAGACTATTTTGCAACTGCCATTCGCCATTGAGTCACAAAAGATTAAAGGCCACTGAGATGCTACTCCAAGGATAGTAGCAAGGAATGGGATTTAGCCTAAATTATTGCAGCACAATGACAATAGTCTCAGACGTGCCTCCTCGGCTCGTCAAGAGACTGCATTTGTTAGACAGAAACAGAAATAAGCTTAAGAATTGAAAATCAAAATCTAACCTAACATTTGACTATAGATCAGAATCAGAATCAGGTTTATTGGCCAAATATGTTGACACACACAAGGAATTTGTTTCCGGCTGTTCGTGTCTTTCTAGAAAATGTCTCTCTAAAAAATGCTAAAAAGAATGCTAAAAAGAAATGCAAAAAAAAAAAAAAAGCTAAAAGAAATGCTAAAAAAATGCCTCACTAGTACTGACACTATCCAGATACTTTACATATAACTCACAAATAGTACACAATATACAGAAAGATTCACATACAATATTCACATGGGGGTTGTGAATGGGTTGGGGGTCACGCTGACGGATGTCTGATGACCAGCTGTTGATTATGTAAATAACGCTGCATGTTTAAATGCAAATGTCTATAACAGGTAGTCGTTGGGTTACGATGGTCTCGAGTTAAGACATTTCGTGGTTAGATCACGCATCTCCATTAAAAAAAATTATTTTGATTTTTTTTATTTTGAAAACCGAGTTCCTTCCAGTTTTGACAGCAGAAGCAGTAGCTTGACGGAGAAGCTACAGGGCCGGACCTTTTTGGACCGGCAGACCGACGAGGAGGGACGAGCTAACATGCTAATAGACCTTACTGTAAAGCTCTGGACCGCGTGAAGCAATGGAAAACTACAGGCAGCTGCAGAGCTTGGAGGAACAACGAGCTAACATGCTAATGGTACATCCAGACCGAACAGCGTTTCAACTTCAAAAAAGCTCGTCACGCATGCAAGTGGACGCACTGGACCCACAGTGGTGTCCAGACCAGAACGAGAAGCTGCGGCGGTGTGGCGGCGGGGTGTGTGGGAGGAGCTTACCGGTATACCGAGTTCCTCACTGCACTCCGCCAGGCAAGGAGCTTTTTATTTCTGTCTCTGTAGAGCAGACTTGACTGGTCGTGAAGGACTTGTCGCGAACACACAGCTACAATGAGTTTCTCTTCCATAGTACACGACTTCGCAGGTTTTTTCTGTGTCCCACAAACAATACGTCACATAGTTGCGCAATACCCGTCCCCTCGTTTCCGCGTCACATAGGGACTCTCCCCCTCTCTTCTCCCCCCGACTCTCCCTGATTGGTTGACACACGCGTTCACGAGTTTGAACGGCAAAATCTTCAGCATGATCAAGGCGTACTTTGGAGGCTGACGCAGGTTCACGGGCACGGAAAAACGCTTTCCAGCACGCTCAACACGCACGTGACGTGACGCCCGACGCCAAGACGCGCCTGGAGGCGCGTCCCCCATTGACTTTGCATGTAAACCGGACGTTCCTGAAGTTGAAAACGCGTTCGGTCTGGATGTACCATAACAGATGGAAGAAGGCATCACCAGCTCCTGTGTTAGGATAGGCTAAGTGCTTGGTAACTGTACAGTACTGTACATGTATATGGGGCAGTATGTACGTCTTTACCGACTTACGATGAAATTCGGGTTACGACGGCGTGTAGGAACGGAACTCCGTCGTAAGCCGGGGACTACCTGTATACTGTATTTACTGTGCTATAGCTGTAATTTTTTTACAAGGCAGACTTTGTCACAAATACTAGTGCAACTTCAACTAGTGCTAAGGCCTGACTTACGGTAGTTATTTTGTTCACAGAGCAGCTTCGCCTGCCCCTTCTCGACACAAGGCCCGGGCTGAACTTTTTCTCTCACAGGTGTATGCGCCAAGTATCGCGTGATTGGTCAGAAGTTTGTGGACGTCTTCGTCAATGCGGAAATGCACTTGGACATTCAGTTGCGCGACTCTTCAAACACTAAATGAGTCAAATGGCCAAAAGCAGTGTTGGGCACCAGACCCCTGGGGAGCGCTAAAGCGCTAATCCGCTGATAGCGGACCTAAACAATTTGTTAGCGCCATAGCGGATTGACTAACTTTTATAATTCATAAGCGGATTTGCGCTATTTTTATTTAAAATGCAGTACCGCTAATAACTAATTATCTATAAGTAAAAGCGAAAAAACTTATTTACGGGCTCTTAAATCAACCGGACGACTGCTCACGGACCATATCCTGTCAGCGCCGGATGTGGTCCGTGAAAAAAAGCGGTCCCTGCCCTAAGGGGGGCTAGAGAGAGTGCTATCTCTATAGCAGTTAGCAGCCAGTGTGTTACTCTGCAGCCTTATTGCTTGTTTTCGAAGAGTTAGACGAAGAGTTTTTAACATGGAGGGTGAACTCATGGATGTTTCTCAGCGGCCTACGCGACGCGTCAGCGCCTCATTTGCCCTGTTCAAAATGGCGACGGCCACAGAAGCGAAGGACTTTCAGAGTCAGAGAGTCTTTATTGTCATTTGCACCGCATGTGGTACATGTGATGAAAACGAGATTATGTACACGGGGTCCCAGTTACATCCAACAACAAATGCAAGAGAAAAACAGTAATAACATCTAGAATTAACTAAGAAAAACATCAACTAGTAATACACTAAGCCCTAATGTAGTGGAAAAACATCATTATAAACAGCAGCACGAACATGAGTCTGTATGAGCAGATGGTCACAGATGAACACAGCAACAAGAAAACAGATCAGCATCAGCATGATGTGATATTTTGCAGTGTTTATTTTATTTTTATTTATTCATGAGTCTAACAGCCTCAGGGTAGAAGCTGTTCCTCAGTCTAGTGGTTCTACATTTGATGCTCCTCAACCTCCGTCCTGAGGGGAGTGGGGCAAAGAGTGAGTGTGCTGGGTGAGTGAGGTCTTTCATGATGCAGGTGGCTCTTTTCCTGCATCTGGAGGTGTAAATGTCTGTGATGGTGGGGAGACTGACTCCAACAGACTTCTGTGCAGCCTTCACCACTCTCTGTAGAGCTTTTCTTTCTGCAGCTGTGCAGCCTCCATGCCACACGTTGATGCTGGAGCACAGGATGCTCTCCACTGCACACCTGTAGAAGGAGGTGAGGACTGGGCTGCTCAGACCAGCTCGTCTCAGCCGTCTGAGGAAGTAGAGTCTCTGATGACCTTTCTTGATCAGGCTGGTGGTGTTGTTGCTCCAGCTGAGGTTATCATTCAAGTGTACACCCAAGTATTTGTAGCTGGAGACCACCTCCACTGCAGATCCACCTATGTTCAGTGGGGCGTGGGTGTGTTTGTTCCTTCTGAAGTCCACAATCATCTCCTTTGTCTTCTTCACATTCATGTGAAGATTATTCTCTTTGCACCAGCTCTCCAGATGTTCCACCTCCTGTCTGTAGCTGGACTCATCATTGTTTGTGATGCATCCCACCACCGCTGTATCATCTGCAAACTTAACAATATGACAGCCTGGATGTGTGGCTGTACAATCATATGTGAGCAGAGTGAACAGAAGAGGGCTCAGCACACATCCTTGAGGAGAGCCAGTGCTGAGGGTTATGGTGGAGGAGGAGAAGTTGTGGATCTTCACGGACTGTGGTCTGTCTGTTAAGAAGTCTAGTACCCAGTTACAAATGGAGGGGCTTAGTCCAAGTGTAGATAGTTTGTCTATCAGAGTTTGGGGGATCATGGTGTTGAAGGCAGATGTGAAGTCCACAAAGAGCAGACGCACGTATGAGTCCTTCTGATCCAGGTGGGTGAGAGCAGTGTGGACCACAGAGGAGATGGCGTCCTCTGTTGATCGGTTCTCGCGGTATGCATATTGATGAGGGTCCTCGTTGATGTTGACGGTTGTCTTGATGTGGGACATGACCAGTTTCTCAAAACATTTAGCGACTATCGGGGTGAGGGCCACTGGTCTATAGTCATTCAGACCAGTCACTGTGGAGCTCTTTGGGACTGGGATGATGGTCGCGGTCTTCAGGCAGGTGGGAACTGACTCCAGTGCAAGTGAGGTGGTGAAGATGTCAGCCAGCACCTCACAGAGCTGGTCCGCACATTCCTTCAGAACTTTCCCTGGGATGTTGTCTGGTCCGGTTGCTTTATGAGGATTAATCCTTCTGAGACTGCCTCTCACTTCTGCTGCGGTCACTCTGAGATGCTCTTCATCTGGTGATGAGGTGAGTCTGGTGCTAGCTGGTCTGTTTGGATCTTCAAAACGTGCATAAAACTTATTGAGGGCATCAGGCAGAGATGGGTCCCTGGGGCATTGTTTGTTCTTGCCTTTGTAATCTGTTATGCATTTAATACCCTTCCACATGCTCCGTGGGTCTTGTGAGGTGAACTGTCCCTCGATCCTCTGTGCATACGTGGCCTTGGCCTTCTTAATGCCATCCTCCAGTTCTTTCCTGCTCTTTCTCAGCTCCTCTGTATCTCCGGACTTGAATGCAGTGTCCCTGGCTGCTAGCAAGGCGTGGACTTCTTTATTTAACCAGGGTTTTCGGTTCGGGTAAGATTTAACATATTTTTTTATGGATACATTTTCCAAGAAAACACGGTAAAAACAATGATTTCTTTGCTGAGAAAAAATATATTTCTTAGCTGACTTTATAGCACAAGGGTTTTCTGAGCTTAACCGTTTCACGAAATGGTCAAATCTGCTGGATTAAAAAAAGTAGTTTGCCATTTGCACGTTAGCGCGTTAGCATTAGCTTCCGCTAGCTTTGCTAATTCATAAGCGCTTTTGAAATTGCGGACCTAAATAAATTAATAAGCGCTTTAGAAATAGCAGAACTAATTTTTTAACTGACCAAAAGCTCCTGCAGACATGGAGGAGTCTGTCTGCTGAAAAGTGTGGCGCTGATAGATTTGTGGCCGAACAGCGGATGCAGGGACTAGTCTCGTGGGAAGAAACCCGTGGTGACGTATACTGCAGCGGCAGGGGTTTCCCAGGAGCTCTGCGTCTTGTGCCTCGTGGACTATGAAGGGGTGTATGAAAACAAACGTCTCACAGCCACGTGGCAGCACGTCGACTGCTCGGCTTCTGATGGAGTACGTCTGAGTGGCCTCAACAGCCAAACTGCAACATCTCTTCTTCAACGTAACATCTTTTTATAGCCTCTGGGCCTCTCCTTTTTTCAGCTGCCTGAAATCCAGACAGGGGAAAGTGTTATTTACAGCCACAGACAGACTGACACTAAACTGAGGCAAGTCGTAAACAGAGCCACGACAGAAAAGCGGAATGAGAGAATGAGAGGAAGAAGACAACCGACAGATGAGGGAAGGAAGGGACTGTGTGAGACAGATCACCGAGACACCAGAGGCCAAATATAGACGAGAGGAAAGGAGCAAATTAGGGGAGATTGGGAAGAAATAGAAGATCAGCAGGGGGATAGGTGAGAAACAGTGCAGTGAGGGGGTGCGTGATATGAGAAAAAGCGAGGGTGAAAAAAGAAGAGAGAGAGAGCAGCGCCAGCGAGAGATAAGTGGCAAGATATGAATTTGGGTGCAGAGTGGAGGAGAGGCAGCGAAGGGCAAAAGGAGCGTTGCTGCGAGATCAAGGGAGGTGGGAGAGAAAAAAGATGCTGAAGAAGAAGCGGAGGAGAGGAGGGATGAGCGGATGTGAGATTGAGGGCACACAGATGAGGGAGGGAGGGAGAGAGGGGGAGAGACAAGTGTGGGAGGGTTAGGGAGAGATACATTGAACCTGCGAGATCAAGGCAGATGTGAGGGAGGAGATGGGGGAGGAAGAGGAGGAGGAGGTGGGGGAGAGGGCGTATAGCATCGACGGGGAATGGAGGGATGCGGGGGAGGAGAGGAGAAACGGAGATTGTTATCATTGGGCCGTGCTGCCGATTGATTTGCGTTAGCGTCCTCGAGCCGGCGCCTCCACGCACCTGGGCGTGCAGCGTGCGTGGCCATATGGCACGTTTGATGTCGTCATGAATGAGACCGGCAGCAGCGGAGAACAACAGAGTGGGGAGGGAGAGAGAGAGAGAGAGAGAGAGAGAGAGAGGGAGAGAGAGAGAGAGAGGGAGAGAGAGAGAGATGACAAAGTTTGAGCACTTTGCGGGAGAGGAAACAGATTGTGAGGGACGAGCGAGGCAGATTGAGGGAGAGAGCAGCAGATTGTGGCAGGATGAATGATGGACACAGAAGAAGGAGAAGCAATCAGGCCGCGGTGTTTCAGGTGTCGAGCCTTTCACTCCGGGTGACACATCCATCGGTCATTTCTCACAGAGAGATGAAGAAAGACAAAGCTCCACCGGGCCTGCTCCCTCTTCTCCCGCATGTGCTGCAGTGTGACGGTGGTGGTGGAGGTGACATGTGTGTGTGAGGAGGAGTGTGCCTCACCAGGGACTGGGAAAGTGTGAATATGACTGTGGAACTCTGCCAACAGAGCAAAGTGAGGAGGAGAGGAAGGGAGAGAAGATGAGGAAAAGATAAGG
>JBBPBX010004494.1:34338-54321 GCA_038048925.1 Garcialebias charrua | reverse complement strand
ACACACACACACACACACACACACACACACACACACACACACACACACACGCAGCTGCCTTATTTCACTCCAGAAAGACCCAAATGACTCCCCGCTCACTAATTAAACTTTAATCTCCAATAGCTGCGCAAATTACCTGCCACACAGCCGAGCGCTAAATGACGTGACGTGCGCAGGATGGACGGAGGAGAGGAGGTGGAGTGAAGGTCATCCTACCTGGAGGAGAACAAACATCTCCCCCCCCCCCTCTGTTTCTGGGTCCTGCATTATCTGTGGCTGAATCCTCACAGTGGTGCCTCCTGCACCTGAGTGTTATCACACACATGCACAAAGTTGTCGAGTCCTCCTCTGTCTGGCCTCACTCTGCTTGGACGCACACTCCGCCATTTTGTGCCACATGCACAGCAGAGAGGGCAGCACATCAGTGTGCGTGCGTCACATGGTTAATCACCAAGAACTAACGATAATGACTTCCATTTTCCAGCCTCTTCTCCAAGTGTGCTTGTATGGTTGTTGGTGTGTTTGTGTGTGTCTTCAGTGAGACACCGGTGAGTAAAGTCAGCGACATGGAACTCTGAAACACTTCCCTACATGCCACATGAGCAGCTGTACAGCTCATATACTGTAATCCCATCATCTGCAGAGACGGAGGCTGTTTGGACAAAAGTTCACATGAAACGAAGCCACGACTCACTGGCGAGTTACACAGAGCCGCAAATTCAGCTTAATGCAGTTTAGACACTAAGTTTTTTTGTTTTTTATAAATGAAAGCAAATATGCTTTGATCATTTGACAGACATGTAAGGAAACACTTTTAGTTTACAAAATAAAAAATACAGGTAGTCCTCGGGTTACGACGGTCTCGAATTACGACGTTTTGTGGTTACGACGAATCTCCCATAAAAAAATATATATATACAGTATATATATATTTGAAATGTTTTTTTTTGAAAAGCAGAGTTCCGAGTTCCGGTTTTACTTCTGGTTTGATGGCAGACGGCAGAAAAAGCGGAGGAGCAACGAGCTAACGTGCTAACAGACCTTACTGTAAACACTCTGGACCGCGCGAAGCAGTGGAAACGTACAGGCAGCCTCAGATCTTGGAGGAGCAACTAGCTAACATGCTAACAGGTGGAGGAAGGCTTCACCAGCTCCCAGTAGGAAAATAACTCTTTTTTTTCCTTCATTATGGCTCCAAATGTATGTGTTTTTTGATAATTATGTAGGGTACTGTGTTAGGATAGGCTAAGTGCTTGGTAAAAATACAGTATTGTATAAGGTGCAGTTTGGACGTATGTTCCGACTTACGTCAAAATTCGGGTTACGACGACGCGTAGGAACGGAACTCTGTCGTAAGTCGAGGACTACCTGTAAATAGAAATCTCTGTAAGAATTCCACAAATGCTTTCAATCTTTTATTCTGAAAAGACTATACATGTTTAGATCAGGGCTATTCAACTGGTGGCCTGGGGGCTAAATCAGGTGCGCAGGTGAAGCTCAGTTCGGCCCAACAATGGGTTCATTTTTAAATAAAACCAGATTTTACATCATAAAACAAACTTAATTAATGACAATAACTGCTATATGTCCGGCCCCTGCATGAGCTCTGGGCTTTCAGTAGCTGTGGCCCCCCGAACAACAACAAACCTGCTGCAATATGTCAATGAGTGAGTGATAAAAATAAAGGTATTTTCCCTTGCTTCCTCAGGCTATAATAGATTTCAGTTTTTATTGATGTTTTTTTTTTTAACCACTTATTTATTTTTGCAGAAGTATTTTCTGAACATCAATAAAAGGTTTGAGAAACTTTTTTTTTTCTTCCCTCAGGTGACATTGGACTTGTCTTCTGGAGTTGTCTGTATGTGTTTGTGTGTCTGTTACCAGAAATTACCATAAACTAAAACACAAATTTTAATGAAGCTTGCAGAAAGTAATCACTGGATGTGCAACTAATCCCCTTTTGGAGAAAGCTCGATTCAAGATGGCTGCCACAGCCAACTGACCGTAAAAACACCAGGATGTCTGTAACGCGGTCACATTTACAGATGTTGATCTTAAACATGTGCTCATAGCTGAGAATGATCACCAGTTTATGTTGTGTGTGTGTGTGAAGCACCTTGATAACAGTTTATCTGTTCTAACTGTGCTATATAAATAAATTTGACTTGACTTGACCAGTACAACTACTGAGTGCTAACAAATGGTTAAAAAAATATTTGTTTAAAATTTGGAGTCAACTATGTCTGTTAGCAAAATATCTCATAAAGCACTCAGTGGATTTGAATGAAACTTTCAGTAAACAATCCTTGGATGTACATATATCACTGATAAACTTTTGGAACCCATCAAATTCAAAATGGCCACCACAGCCCTCTGAGCTTCGAAAACACAAAATTGGCTACATTCAGTCAAATTTACAAATTTTCTTCTAAAACTTGGTGCTTGTAGCAGAGCGTAGTTTCACGGCTAACTTTATTTTAGCTGATTGTGTTTTTATTGCAGCCGAATTTTCCAAGATGCTTCTGAGTCGACGCTGCAGTGCAGGGTCTGGGAACTGAGCAGGCTGTGTGGAGCAAACACATTTATCTCAGCTACTATACAAGTGAGTGCACATATTTTTAGTCCGTCCAGCACGGAGGATAATGAAAACCTCTAAAGTGATTGTCCTGCCACTGCTGGTCATTTATGCGTCTGAGTCGCAGGCCGGAACAAAAGGAGCTCCATTGTCCAGCCTGCTTCGTGCAACACAGTTCCCATACAGCCCACAGTTGGTGGGGGGTCTGCAGAGGGGACAGTCAAGGGCATGCCCGTCATGCAAGGATGGTGGTGTGTGCTTTAGGTGCGTCTGTCCTGCCTCTCGGTGCGCTGCCCGCCACGCGTCACTAGACAGAGTCAGGTGTTCTGGGCGGGGCCTTGGCACGACAGCGGGCCCATATGTGTCTGAGCGGCAGGCGCAGGGAGGGACCTGCACTACTCCTGTGGTGCATGACTTCATCCCTCCTGCAGGCAGAGAGGGCACTGAGTGACGCCGACTTACTAAAAGGACGGATTATTGTAGAACGCAAAACAACAACGCAAAGTAGAAAGAAACAAGAACGACAAAATGTCTCACCGTGAGCAGACCTCCTTTTTACCCAAATCTCTCGTTTGACTTTGCAGCAGCAGAAATAAACATTTCTGACAGCATGCGCTGAGCTACAGTAAGAATCCCTAATGATCAGCTGTGAAGGAACACTTCAGATCCCACAATGTGTCCTTCTGTCACAAAACTGTCAACAACTACAGGTAGTCCCCGGGTTACGACGGTCTCGAATTACGATGATTTGACTTTACGAACGCCCTCCCATTGAAAAGCATTGTTTCAAGTTACGTGGTTTATGCGCCTTTACGCCAGAAAATACGGTACAGAAACAAAACTTACAGGAGGGAGGGAGGGAGGGGGGAGCTTTTCGTGCTGGAAACTTGAGACCTCAGGCAGAACGGAGCAGAGGAGGAGGTCAGGAGGGGCTAATATGCTAAATATGCTAACTCTGGACTGCTGGACCGCACGTGGAAATACAGGAGACCTTTTTGTTTTGAGCGGAGGGACAGCTGAGCAACAAGCTAACATGCTAACAGACGTTACTGTAAACGCTGTGAAGCTGCAGGAAGCTCACCAGCTCCAAGTAAGAAATTAACTCTTTTTTCCCCTTCATTATGGCTTTGAATGAATGCGTTTTTTGATAATTATGTAGGGTAATGTGTTAGGATAGGCAAAGTGCTTGGTAAAAATACAGTACTGTATGTATGAGGGCCGTTTGGACGTATTTTCCGACTTACGACAATTTCCGTCTTACCAACGGGCGTAGGAACGGAACTCCGTCGTAAGTCGCGGACCACCTGTATTTGAATCTTTGAACAGCCTCAGTTTGGAGAAATACAGTTTATTTCGACTGCAATGACGAGCTAATGGCTAGTGTGAGCAGGCCAGAGCTGCTGCCTCTCAACGAGAAGTTCGCCAGATCGAATCCCGACTGGGGAACTTTCTGGGTGGAAACTGTCCAGACGACTCAAATGAGAATTATTGGATGTACCTGGATGAAATTTGTTGCCTTCTGGGTGGAGTTTGCATGTTCTCTTTGAGCATGCATGTTTTTTTTCTCCGGGTACTCCTGTTTCCTTCCACTGAACAAAAACATGCATGTTAGACTGATAGGTAACTCTAAATTGTCCCCCTGGGTGTGAGTGAGGGAGTGAATGGTTGTCTCATATGTCTCTATGTGTCCCTGTGGTGGACGGAAGGATAAAACTGGTTCACCCAAATCCTGTTTTATAATCTTTTACAACACAGGTCATTGTATTCATATAGATTGTTGTGATTATTAGTGAGTGCAAAGTGCAAACAGTAGCAGCAGGTAGCTGTAGCACTTCCAGTGCAGCCTGGGTCACTTCTGGCTATAATATGTCTCCCAGAATGTGATAAGAAGTTAATGAGAGTAAATATTTATTTAAAAGTTAGAATTACCATATTTTCAGACATATAAGCCACAGTTTTTTAACATAGATTTGTCAGTCCTGTGACTTATATGCCGAAGCAACTTATACAGTATACGTTTTTTTTCCATATTCATAACGCAATTTTTGACTGATGCTTTAAATTTTGAGGAACTACAAGTCCTCCCATGCACGCTCGCTTCACTCAGCTGGTGCATGTGGAGGAACGATGGAGAGCTAGGGTCTCCTGCCATGATGGGTGGATGGATGGATGGATGGATGGATGGATGGCGCTGCGCCACCCAGACAAAATGAAGCTGTTTTGACTTATTTAGCAGGGACACATAATAAATGCAACTTATACGTTGAAGCAACTTACATGTTTTTTCCTTGTCATGATGCTTTTTTTGACCGATGCGACTTATACCTCGGAGCAACCTGTACGCCGGAAAATACGGTATTATCTTACCTGTTGTAGATACGTCTTTGATTGACATCAAGTTTAATTTAACCAAATTGAAGAGCTAATGGCTATTCAGTATGGGGACAAGACCATGGTGAATTTTAGCCATCCTAAAAAAAATAAAAAATAAAAATAAAATATCAGTTACCATATTTTCTGGCGTATAAGTCATGCCAGAGTACAAGTCACATTTATTATGCGTCACTGCTAATCTGTCGTGTTTATTATGCATTTATTTAATGTTAAAAACAATTCATCATCGTCATCAAATCCTTTTGCATGGGTGGTGCAGCACCATCCATCCATCCATCCATCCATCCATCCATCCATCCATCCATCCATCCATCCATCACGGCCAGAGCTGCTAGCTCTCCAGCGTTCCTCCACCTGCACCAGCTGAGTGAAGCGAGCGCGCAGGGGAGGACTTGCTGTTGCAGTTCTTCAAAATGTAAAGCGTCAGTCAAAAATTGCTTTATGAATATGGAAAAACGGTATATAAGTCGCTTTGGCGTACAAGTCGCAGGACTGACAAATCTATGCAAAAAAATTGTGACTTATATGCCGTAATACAGTAATTGTTCCTAACCGAGGGGATCTGTGTGTTGTGTGTGAGAGGCCAGCTGACATCGCACAGCGGCACTGTTTGCATCATCCAGACAACACCAGCGACTGACACACGCATTTTTAAACGCGTGGGAGGAAACACTTGGATCATGACGACTGCTCAGCAGGCAGGAACTGCACAGTCTCAGACCGGATCCTCTCTGAAGACTGCTGAGAAGCAAAAGGACAAAAACATAAAACATTTATTTTTTTCGTGACGCTAATTATGCTAACTTCCATCTATTTAATATTTAAGGTCAGTCTCTTGCTCCAACCAGCGCCTAGCAACCAACTCACAGCCAATCGGTGACAGTCCTCCTCGTATCCTTGACAACACATCACAGTTCGCCAAATGTATGTCCACGTGGGCACCTATAGCACCGTCGCTGTTTACTAACGGCGAGCGCTCGACTTGTCGCTGCATTTTGGGATCGGCTAATGCGTTCATCTCGGATGTTGGTGCAGTCATGACCCGTTCAGAGAGGGGCTGCTGCCTCCAAAGTGTTCAGTGGGGTTGATCTCGACAGGACGCTGATCTTCTTACGGCAAGAAGTGGGGCCGATGGGGCCGAAGCGCTCAGAGTTTCTCCCACAGGCAGATGGTGGAAGGAAGGAAAGCGCTCATGGAAAAATCCCTTCCAACATGTTTGTCGTTTTCAAGAAAACAAAAGTGAAAACAAGTGCATATGGAGGGAGGAGGTTTGAGTGGGCACGTCTTTGTCAGCAGACTGAGCGTGCTTCCTTTTACTAAAAACGGCACATTTAACAACAACACTTGTTCAGACTGAGGTTAAGAGCTGGGGTTTGTAATGCTATGATTAGACGTTAAAGATCCACTGACATCATCTTTGAACTTTGCATAAAATGATACAAGATATATACCTCGTATCATTCAACTATGTTCGTTTTTGCAAACAAAATGATAAATTAATGAAAATTCCTTTCAAAGTGAGTGAGTTTAAAATAAAAAAACGTGTTTCTTCATGGAAAATCCGACTACACACGAATGCACCATCTGTGAGGTAGGAAGGAGGACCTTCAGTCTGCGTGCTAGGATAACTCATAACGTATTATCTGCCAGATCGCCTTTATTTTTGTAAAACTTGAAAAATGCCGGTACGTTGTGTCACATTTGGGTGTTCTAATATCATCAGTGAACAAGTGAGCCTTTTCACTTTCCCAAAAGATGTAAACCTTTGTCAAGAATGGAATAAATAAAACTGCCCCCCCCCCTCGGAGCTCCCTCGCTTCCTGAAAAGGTAAGACTAAAAAAAATACGGGTGCGGACCTAAGTTAGAACCTGCCGTTTCTGCTCATCTAACTTTCTGCTTCCCAAACTGAAGACAAATCGCTCAAATCTTAACTTAGATTGATAATCTCATCGTTTTATTTCTTGTTCGCCATGAATATTTAAAAGGGCCGTTCTAAAGACGTTCTCCTTGCAACATCACAGATGGTGCATTCGCATGTAGTCGGATTTTCCTTGAAGAAACACGGTTTTTAATTTTAAACTCAGTTTGAAAGGAATTTTCATTAATTTATCATTTTGTTTGCAAAAACGAACAGTTGAATGATACAAGATATATATCTTGTATCATTTTATGCAAAGTTCAAAGACGATGTCAGTGGACCTTTAAGGTTTGCGGCGTTAGGAAGATCCTGCACCTAATTCAAACTTTGTTAGCCAAAGTTGAGCTTTGTGCTAACAGGAGGCCAAGAACTGATCCATTCCTTTTCCATCCTTCTGTTCATCCCACACCCATTTCTTCTTCGTCTCTGCTGCCTCTTCCTACCTGTCTCATTTGCATGGGATGCCTAATTTGCATACATATGAGCTAAAGAGAAAGGGGATTTGTGAGCTGGAGGAAAAAAAAAAAAGGGAGGAAAGGCGAGATATGCAAGCGGGCGGCCGCTGATGAAAAGAAATGAAAAAGGGGGCCTGCATCCACAACCCCTCTCTCTATTTCTCCCTATGCCTTTTGCACCTTTTCTCTTTTAATTTTGTTCTCGCCCTTTAGGTCACACCTTAGAGAGCACCGGCAAAGGCCCCATTAATGTGAAATATCAGGCCGAGACAGAAAAACAGAAGCCGACGGGGAAACGAGAACATGTAGCTGGTAAAACATGTGACTTGCAGGAGAGGGGAAGCTGACAGGGGAACATGGCAAAGGAGCGTGTGTGCATCAACTCCCTGCAGCAGCCCGCCTTGCTGCTGCTGCTGCGTTGCTGTTGCTGTGGTGGCGATGGATGGTTGCTCCAGCAGAGCAGCATTGATTGGCTGTGAAGTAAATCCCCCCCACCCTTTCTGTAAGCCCTATGGGGCGCTTCCCCTCTAAAAAGGACGAAACACGACAGGCCCCTCCAATTTAATTGCACATGAACTCACACACATGCACGCACGCACACTTAAAACATCAAAGATACAACAAAACGTCCTTCTGACTGCAGCGTCATCTCTTGAAGACATTCAGAGGTAGGGGTGCAGGAAAATCGATTTTTAAAAAGAATCTAGATTCTTAGTTCTGGCGATTCAGAATCGATTCTAAAAGCCCCAAAATCGATTTATTTATTTATTTATTTTACATTAAAACCCAAAAGATAAAGAAAATAAAACCATATCTCATATGAAAGAATACATAAAATGAAAGGTGGCAGAAAGAAGAAGAAATCTTATTTTACATGCCCCTTTTTTCAAAAACAAAACAAGTTCAAACAGTCGATTCAAACAAGAATCTTCTATAAGTAACAGAGCAAAAAGCTAACCTAATACTGGTTATTTAAGTTAATTTAATGCATTTCTGTATTATTTGTTCCTATTTTTGGGATAAATATCAAACCATGCAAAAAAATTTGATGCAATAAGGAACTTAAAATTATTGTTTTAAATAAATGTTCCATTTGTTTACATTGTTTATTCTTTTCAGCTTGTCAGTTACAAAACTGAAACTAAATTTATGACCATTTTAATAGAAAAATCGTTTCTGAATCAAAAATCGATTTTGAATCAAATCGTGACACCAAAAATCGGAATCGAATCGATTCTCCAGACACAGAGAGATTCGCACCCCTATTCAGAGGTGTGCAGACCACCACCCCCACACACACATATACAGTATACATACACACACACACACACATTTAGATACACACACACAGTGCCATGTTTGTCCTGCTTGCTCTTGCTAATTGCATGCATCTAATAACCTGGTGATAGAAAACAGAGCCGTGCACTCTCGTGTCCCTGTGGACACAGTCCAGACGTGAGGCAACTGCACAAGGCCGGGATACGAAAAGGCAGCTGGAGCTGGAAGGACAGATGAGTGTGTGTGAGTGTGTGTGTGCGTTCGTTCGTCCTCTAGTCTTTGTTTGATCTTCCCACCCGGACCTGCAACCTGAATAATGACCGTCCTGCAACACACAAACACGTAAACAGCGCCCGCCGTGCCACCGGCAGCCTTCACATGTGTGTGAGGGCGCTTGCACATGTGCGATTACTCATCCGCCAGCCATCTCCCGTGCATCATCAGGACCGGGTGGAGGGGGAGGCGGGTGGAGAGAGTGTGATGAAAGGTGGCAGGGGGTAAGGAGGAGAGATAAAAGCATGGAGGGGAGGGTGGGTGAGGGTAAAAGGGCAGAGAAGAGATGAGGAAGAAACAAAGGTGGTGTGTGTGTGTTGGGGGGGGGGTCAGCATTACTGGGTTGAGGGAGAGAGGGAAGGACAGATGTGCTGACTGCTGATTGGACGGAGAACAAGAGGAGAAGCGAGGGAGAGGAGAGGAGAGAAAGAAAGAGCCTGTCACCTCCAGTCAGCGGCTATTAGCAGCAGAGACACCATCCCTCATTCTGCTCTGCCAGCGCTGGCACAATTACACACACACACACACACACGTGCACTCCATGCACATCTTTTTGTTTTGTGTGTGAGTGTGAGGAGGGGACTAATTGAGTGTGTGTCTGTCTGAGCTCACTGTTATTCTGTCTGCTGTGTGTGTGCGTGTTCATGTAATGAGAAGGGAAAATGTCCTTGTTTGATCTGCTTGTGCACGTCCATCCATGTGTGTGTGTGTGTGTGTGTGTGTGTGTGTGTGTGTGTGTGTGTGTGTGTGTGGTGCCACTGAGGGCCCTGTGCCCAGGCCTGAGAGTGACTGATAGAGCCCATGCCAACTGGAGCTGCATGCCACAGTCTCCACGCCTGCACCCCTCCGCCCTTCCTCACTGCTTCACTCTGCTGGCCTCCTCCTCCTCCTCCTCCTCCTCCTCCTCCTCCTCCTCCTCTCTTTTCAGTTTTTATCTCTCAGCTCACGTTTATATATATTTACAGTATATATACTGGTATATATATATATATTTTTTTTGGTTTGGCTAAATTGCTTTGTCTCCCCAGTGTGCCGTCTTTCTTTTTATTTCTCTCTCTCATGTGATACCTCCGTCCAGCCCTCTCATCCGTCTCATATGTGAAACTCAACCTGCCCTCCTCCTCTAATTTCTCGCACGCACGTCGTCTCTTGTGGTCTATTTGATTTATTAAACCACGTCTCGCAACGCTCTGCCGTTGTTTGGCCTCAAACACTTCTGCCCCCCACACCTCAATATGAACCACTTTACCTATTCTTTCCATCCCTCTCTCATCTCTTTCCTTCTTTATTTTTAAATGAATTATTTAGTTTCCACATGTCACCACTAGTGGCAGCTGTTTCACATTTTCTTCTCCATTCATTATCTCTTTCCCCCCTTCATCATATATAAAAAATATCCAGTTGTCTATGAGATTTCTCTATTCAGGGGTCTACTTTTCCTCTCATCAGGGTCCTCATTAGCCAACCTCCCTTCTATCCCTCTCCTCTTCCTTTCTCCTCCTCGTCTCTCCTCCATCACCTGCTTCTCAGCTGTGTTTCTTCTAATTTGCATGGCAAGCCTGAAAAACTGGCTAGTTCATACGTGCACTGAACAGAGGTTTGAAACACCTTCAAACATGCACCATTCTTCAAAAGCATGCAGGTCAGGGAAGATAAGCCCATGAAGAATTCATAAGCTTCCCCCTTTTTCACACTCATTCAGGATGTAATGAGATTTTTGCATCTGCTCTATTCTTCTCTCCTTTTTTGAGCAATGTATGCACAAATATGACAACAAAACTGCTTTTGTGACAAATTAGAGACAGCTAAGTCCTTAAAACCATTTGCTGCTTCCATTCATCCCCTTGTTCTTGGTGCTGCGTGTTTGTCAGCGTTGCTTTATGCACGCGTAGTTCCATGAGAGACCGAGGCCTGTTCTTATGAAGTCTTCCTGTCGGCACAGTGAGATAAAATCGAGAGTTCTGTTGCAATAAAAGTCAGAATTAGCTTGATCGATCTCCTGCCCACGCCCCGTCTCGTAATGGAAGTCTGGTTTAGACGTGTTTGCGCATCGGCTTTAAAATTCTTCTTGATCACTGTAAGATTTCCGTGCGGTTGTGTGTTTTTTAAATTCTTTAGGATGCACCATCGCACCTTTAAAGGCCCACTGACATCATCTTACAAATTTGCATGAAATGATAGGATACCTATATATATTTTATCATTCAACTGTTCCGTTTTTGCAAACAAAATGATAAAATAATGAAAATTCCTTCCAAACTGAGTCTGAAATTAAAAACCGCTTTTCTCTCTGAAAAATCCGACTACACATGAATGCACCATCTGTGACGTAGGAAGGAGGACCTTCAGTCTTCTTCTGCCATTAACGCATAACGCATTCTCTGCCATATCGCCTTTTTTTTGTAAGACTTAAAAAAATGCCGGTTCGTTGATGTGTCACCTTTGGGTCTTCTAATATCAGTGAACAAGTGAGCCTTTTCACTTTCCCAAAAGAAGAAATACTTCGTCTGAGAATGGAATAAATAAAGCTGCCTCCCCTCGCTTCCTGAACAGGTAAGAGTCAAATACATACGGTGCAGACCTAAATTAGAACCTGCTGGTTCTGCTCATCTAACTTCCTGCTTCCAAAACTAAAGACAAATAGCTCAAATCTTAACTTAGATTGATCATTTTGTTGTTTTATTTCTTGTTCGCCATGAATATTTATATCAGAGTCAGAGAGTCTTTATTGTCATTTGCACCGCATGTGGTACATGTGATGAAACGAGATCATGTACACAGGGTCCCAGTTACATCCAACAACAAAATGTAAGAGAAAAACAGTAATAACATCTAGAATTAACTAAGAGAAACATCAACTAGAAATACACTAAGCCCTAGCCTAGAGTAATAGAAAAACATCATTACAAACAGCAGCACGAACATGAGTCTTTATGAGCAGATGGTCACAGATGAACACAGCAACAAGAAAACAGATCAGCATGATGTGATACTTCACAGTGGGGCGTTCTAAAGACGTTCTCCTTCCTACGTCACAAATGTTGCATTTGCTTGTAGTCTGATTTTTCAGAGAGAAAAGCGGTTTTTATTTTTAAATTCAGTTTGAAAGGAATTTTCATTAATTTATCATTTTGTTTGCAAAAAAGAACATAGTTGAATGATAAACTATATATATCTTCTATCATTTCATGCACATTTGTAAGATGATGTCAGTGGACCTTTAAATGCAGCATTGTGCACGGAGAGCAGAACACGGTCGAGCAAGGCGCACAGCGAGGGAGAGATGAGAAGTGGGGAAGAGAAAGGCTGCTTGTTAGGCCACCTCTGGCTGCAGCGTGCGGGCGCCATTCGCCATCAGGGAAGTGAGGACACAAAAGGAAGCAGGAGACAGCATGAGACGGGGGGGAGATGGATCGACCTGTGAACTGAGGCGGCACAGGATCAGGAATGGCTGTCGGGCGCCCTGAGGGCGAGGGCTCACTCGTTACGTCGAGGACTCTGGAGGCCTCGCCTCTCGTCGAATAAAGTGTACACACCTGAAGACAACGCCACTTGTTCACACGGCCAGTAATATAAAAAAACAAAACAGCTAAAGCTATCACATGCATGAAATCTGATTAAAGCAGAGAGTGTGACTTTGTGGGGGCGTGTGCGCACGGTGACATGTGTGCACTGGTGTGTGAGACACTACTCCGTGTGACATTTGACACACCAGAGTGCCTGTAGTGTCTGCTCTATGGGACTCGGGCGGCGCTCTGCTAGCATGGCAGCACGCCTCCGCTTGAACTCGCCGCATCGCATCTCGTCACGTTGCATCTCTCCTCTCCTGCTTTCACATCCCCCTTTCATCCTCGTGCTATTTATGCTGCGTGCACCAGGTATGTTTCTGGTGCTCTCTCGATTTCCTCACTGTCTTTTTGATGCCACGTCTGCTCCGTGACACGTTTTATTCTCCCGTTCCTCCATTTTCGTTCCTCGTCCTTTGCTTCTCCTCTTTCGTCCATCACATATCATCCTCTTATTCTCTCCTTTCCTCTCATCGTCTGCTGGGGTTTTCAGCTCTCACCAGGCCAATAGCTTGCATCAGTCCACTCCTGGTGGCTCGATATGTTCGAGCAGGTAAGCTGGGCTTCTGTTGAGAAGGTGTGTGTGTGTGTGTGTGTGTGTGTTGTTTACAAATAAAGTTGTGGGATGGTCAGTGTAGGACTCCCGGTGAGTCTGCGCGTGTGCGTTCGCTGACAAACACACACGACTTGCACACATCTGCTCAGCCGGAGAGCCCGCCACGCACGCTCCCACAGCCCACAGATAAACAAGCGTGTGCACATCTCTCTGGAAGTTACCATGGCAACCGTTGCTCCCATCCCTTTTCTTCCCGTTTCCCCCCTCTGGTTCGCTGCGTGTCGTTCAGACTGAGCTGCCTGGTTGGTTAGACCTCCCGGAGGCAAGACAATGACGGGTTTCAAGGCCAATGTCACTTTTAAGTCCCCCGCTCCTTCCTGTCTGCCCTCTTTTTTAAATTTTTTTATTCTGTTGTGTTCTCTCGAAACAAGAAAAACAGAAAAGCATCAGCTTCCTGAAGTGATAAATGTGATGTCACAGGTGGGACAGCAGTCATGCAGAGCAGCGCTGAGAAACAAGAACACCGTATTCAGTTGTTTTCTTGCCATTCTGCTCCATCTCTCTCCTCCTGCTCCATCTCTCTCCTCCTGCTCCATCTCTCTCCTCCTGCTCCATCTCTCTCCTCCTACTCCATCTCTCTCCTCCAACCTCCTTTTCCACTCCTCCCTCTCTTTTACTCTTCCTCTGATGTGGCCAGTTGCTGTCTTCCCTTTGTGGAGCGTGAGAGGAAAAGGGGATTTCATGGAGGCTAACTAAACCCCTAATCCTCTGTTTCATGCCAGTCTTCCTGTCTCACTCTCTCTAATTTTGGTTTCTGGGGTGGGTGGGGGGTGGGGGTGTATTGCCTTTTCATCAAGACACAGTGATAACAAAAGGTATTCTGATTCATACATATTGTAGATATATGATTGAATATTGTGTTTAGATCATCAGGATAAGCCCAAAACTAGTTTTATGCTGAAATTTAACAATACCTCTTCTTCTTCTTCTTCTTCTTTCGGCTTTTCCCTCTTCAGGGGTCACCACAGCGAGTCATACTCCTCCACCTCACTCTGTCCTCTGCATCCTCTGTCCTCACTCCAACTACCTTCATGTCCTCTCTAACTGCATCCATATATCTCCTCTTTGTCTTTTTCCTGGCAGCTGCATTTCTAACATCCTTCTACCAATATACCCACTGTCCCTCCTCTGGACATGTCCAAACCATCTCAGTCTGGCCTCCCTAACTTTATCTCCCAGTTGTTCAACATGTGCTGTACCTCTGATGATCTCATTCCTGATCTTATCCATCCTTGTCACTCCTAAGGAGAACCTCAACATCTTCATTTCTGCCACTTCCAGTTCTTTCTCCTGTCTTTTTGTCAATGTCTCTGTCTCCAGACCATACAACATAGCTGGTCTCACCACTGTCTTGTAAACTTTTCCTTTGACCTTTGCTGACACCTTTTTGTCACAAATCACTCCTGAAACTTTTCTCCATCCACTCCATCCTGCCTGGACTCTCTTTTTCACCTCTTTACCACATTCCCCATTTTCCTGGACAGTGGACCCCAAGTACTTGAAGTCCTGCACCTTTGTGACCTCTGCTCCTTGTAGCCTCACTGTTCCACTGGCCTCCCTCTCATTCACACACATGTACTCTGTCTTACTACGGCTGACTTTCATTCCTCTTCTTTCAAGTGCATACCTCCACCTCTCCAAGTTCTCTTCCACCTGTTCCCTGTTCTCACCACAGATCACAATGTCATCTGCAAACATCATAGTCCATGGGGATTCCTGCCTGACCTCATCTGTTAGTCGGTCCATCACCAGAGCAAACAAGAAGGGGCTCAGAGCCGATCCTTGATGCAATCCCACCTCCACCTTGAAGCTATCTGTCACTCCTACAGCACATCTCACCACTGTCCTGCTGTCCTCATACATGTCCTGTACCAGTCTAACATACTTTTCTGCCACTCCAGATTTCCTCATGCAATACCACACCTCCTCTCTTGGCACCCTGTCATATGCTTTTTCTAAATCCACAAACACACAATGGAGTTCTTTCTGACCCTCTCTGTACTTCTCTATCAACATCCTCAAAGCAAAGATGGCATCTGTGGTGCTCTTTCTTGGCATGAAACCATACTGCTGCTCACAGATAGTCACCTCTTGTCTAAGCCTTCCTTCCACAACTCTCTCCCAGATCTTCATTGTGTGGCTCATCAACTTAATTCCCCTGTAGTTGCTACAACTCTGTACATCACCCTTGTTCTTAAAAATGGGAACCAGCACACTTCTTCTCCATTCCTCAGGCATTTTCTCACCCTCAAATATTCCATTAAATATTTGAGTCAAAAACCTCACTGCCATCTCTCCAAGACATTTCCAAACCTCCACTGGTATGTCATCAGGTCCTACTGCCTTCCCCTTCTTCATTCTTTTCAGAGCTTTCCAAAATTTAACAATACCATATTAAATACTTTTATTCATTTTAATTAGCAATAACAGCCAATTTTACAAATATTAAGCTAGTACAGTATTTGCTGTGGTAGTAGCTCAGTCATTCACAACATGTACTTTGATCACTAACAGATCGTGCAAAGTCCTTGTTTAAAACTTTGTTATACAAGAATTTGGCCAATCTGCAATTTCTCAAGGAAAGATTCTTTCTTTTTTTATTGTTCTAATCCTATTTTATGGCTTAAAAAAAAAACTGAAGAAAAACCGAGAGTTTAGTTCAACTTAATATTATTATTATGAAATGCAAATGCTATTTTTTTACACATTTACAATGCCATTAATTTTACATTAGGTAATTATTTTAGCAGGACATTTCTGCTGGAAGAGCCCCATTCTGGACCAAACGTCATAGATAGCTGCTGCTAGTTGAGCTAGCAAAAAAAAAAAAAAATTCAATGTAAATAATCATGTAAAGTAAAACCGACAGAAACAAAAAGGTTATTAAAGCAGCATTTACATTATTTGCTATAAAATGTTCAAGATTGGAGTTGTTTTAAGACGTCCACAATCCATTTAGGTCTGGACAAGCCTTTAGCTCGTCAGTTTGGTCAGAACTAAACTCAGTTTATCCAAACTGAGACTGTTCGAAGAGCTATGTACAACAGGTAAGATATTAACTGTTCAAACTCTCTCAACAGAACCCCACTTTAAAAGCTCTGATATTTTGCTTAGAGGATCTGGTCACTGCTTGTTTTAATACCAGACTTTAAAAAAAGTACATTATCAGTATGAAATACTGTTTATTGCAGCTTTACAGACAAAATATTGGATTGGTAACAGTACTGTAGTTTATTTGGCCTGAAGGGGAGTTGAAGTACTTATTTTAGATGGATATTTTTAACCATAATGCTCCCTCAGTGTCTGTGTCACATCTTCCTGAATAACTGCAGCTCAGACTTTCACTCTGTCCTGAAAACATGCGAGAAGCCAAGAGAGCAGAGAAGGAAGGAAGAAAGCTGTCAGGCTCTCTGACCAACCATCTAATAGGTTGCCAGACTGATCTGACATTTGAAGGGTACAGGAGCATTAGTCTCCAAAAAAAAAAAAAAAAAAAAAGAGAGAGAGACACGTGAGAGAGACTGGATATGCTGCAATCTGTCTGCAGCCCTTATCAATGCGTCCGTCTATCCATTCGCGCCACACAGACCTCCTTTTGACCTCCACTCCAAGTCCTCGGCCTCCTCACACCGTCCCTTAGCCTCGCTCTATCTCTCAATCCAGCCCAGGAAGAAAAGAGGGAAAAGAGATAGACGAGAGGAGGACAACGACAAAATACAGCCAGGAAGTGCTGAATGAGCGCACAAGACATGGGAGGAGGAGAAACTGAGGAAAAGGATAAGAGCTGAGGAGGAGATGAAAAGAGACAAGTCCAAAACAGACAGACATCGAGACAGATGGATGGACAGACGAGCAGAAAGACAAGTAGGAACACAGACAGGTAGAGGGAGAGAAGGACAGTCTGTCAACTTGAGAGCCACTGAAGTTACAACAACATCTTCTCTCAGCCCGCAGACCCTCAGTTCATCTTTGATCATTTCCAGACCTGGCTTCACTTTCATTTCAATCTTCTGCCATTCAATGAAGGTAATTTATTCACAGGTCCTTAAACATCTTCTGGAGCCACATGAAAACAGCCACCGTCAGCATTAATCTCACGTATTATTAAAATATTTACATCTGAATATCAACTAATCTTACTCCCGACAATCTGTATTTGTGTGAATGCAGTTTTTAAGTTATTTCAACAAGTCATACCAAAACATTCAGCTCGTTCAGGACAATCCTGATATGACTTTTGGTATTGGTGCAACTTCAGCTTTTTGAAATATTTACTCTTTTCTGCCATTTTTTTCCACATAGTAATTGTATTGAGCTCACTTTACATCCTTCAAATCTTTAGATCTGTTTACAACCTTTTATAATAATAATAATAATAATAATAATTGTCTAATCTTGTCATCTGCGTATGTTTCCCATACACAGACGAAATTCGTCTCTGCATTTAACCCAACCACCTACCAGGCGGTGCAGTGAGCAGCCATAGAAGGCGCTCGGGGAGCTGGAGAAATAGGTGTGCACTCATAGACACCCCAAGATGTGTAGTGGCCGGGACGCGAACCCGCGTCCTTCGGGTCCCAAGTCAAACGCCCTAACCACTACACCATCTTGGCTCTTTACCGCTCCTTTCACATTTTGTTCTGCTTCAGCTTCTTTCAGCTTCATTGTGCAAATGTAAACTTTTTTCCAGCTAATTTCAGCTGTTTTTTCCAGCTGTTTTGTGCTCTTACTGATTCTTTTTGTTAACCAAAACATTTTTTTGTGCTTCTTCTAACTTATTCCTGCTAATTGCAGATTGTTATGCTCCTTTAATCTTATTTCCGCAAGTTTCTTCTTGTCCTGCTATTTTAGCTACTATTTAGCTGTTTAATGCTAACTTGACCTTTTTCAGCTAATTCCAATTTTTTTTGCACTCATTTCAACTTTTTTCAACCTAATTCAGCAAACGTGCTCTCCACTTTCTTCTGGTAATTTAAGCTTCTTTCTGCTTTTTTAACTACATTTCCGCTGTTTTTTTCTCTCTAATTTCAGCTTTATTCAGATAATTCCCACTTTTTGTGCTAATTTCTGCTTCTTTCAGCCTAATTGGACAAATGTGTTATTTCTGCTTTCTTCTGATAATTTAATCTTGTTCCACCTTTTCAGCGACTTTTTAACATTTTACCTAATTTTAGCTGTTTTCAGATAAATTCAAGTTGTTTGTGTTAATTTCTGCTACTTTGAGCTTGATTAACTTATCTCTGTCAATTTCAGCTAGTTATGCTCCTTTCAGCTTATTAATGCTAGTTTCAGCTTTTTCTGCTATTTCAGCTACTATTTAGCTGTTTTGTGCTCAGCTTAGCTTTTTCAGCTTATTCCAATTTTTTTAGCTCATTTCAGCTTGTTCCACTTCCTTCTAGTAGTTTTAGCGTCTTTCTGCATTTTCAGCTATTTTTGGTGCTAATTTTAGTCTTTTTAGCTAATTTCCTAATTTTTGCGCTTATTTCTGTTTATTTAAACCTAGTTCAGCAAATATGTGTTCTTTCTGCTTTCTTCTGCAAACTTAGGCTTGTTCTTCCGTTTCAGCTACATTTCACCATGTTTTTAGCTACTGCACTTTCAGCTGTTTTCAGCAAGTTCTTCAGCAATATGCATTCACACTGCATTTTTTTGCAGGAAATGCAACTCCTCATGTGACATTTGTACTCGTGCCTGTGATGCTTTAGAGTTAATTTATTTTAAAGCCGCGCAGCAAGTCTTATAAACTACTAATGGTCGATTACTGATTTTGGTATTTAACAAGTCAACAAACAAACTGCATCCGGCTCAATGTTTCTGCATTAAAACACAATTTTAGATCTTCTGAAACAACAGAAATGATTTGTTCAGGCCTGCTCATTAAACGTAACTCAAGTGAATTTGTATCACAACCTGATCTCAAAATCAAGCTGCGTTTAAGTGCACGTTGATCCCATTATTAGTAAAAACTCTAAAACATTAAGAAATAAATGTCAGTCATGA
This sequence comes from Garcialebias charrua, assembly GCA_038048925.1. Classification (NCBI taxonomy): domain Eukaryota; kingdom Metazoa; phylum Chordata; class Actinopteri; order Cyprinodontiformes; family Rivulidae; genus Garcialebias; species Garcialebias charrua. The sequence continues at coordinate 35,245 of JBBPBX010004494.1, read as the reverse complement.
TTTCAGGGAGAACCGGTCACTTTCACTGAACATTAAAAAGGTGTATGAATAGAGCACGATGCTAAAACAAGAATGACCTTATCAAATTCATGTTGACACTTGATGGTCTTAAAGATAAACTGTACTGTAAATATTATTTTCCAAGAACACAATGGACAACTCAACCTGCTTTATGACACAACAATGCAAATTATATGTTACTGAACAATTTAGGCCCTATTCTTTCTTTTTTTTTTTGCGTTTTTTTGGCTCTAGTGGCCAATTTTTGTTGTAGAGGATGGAGGGCGAAACAGGGCGAAAGAGGATGGAGGGCGAAAGAGGGCGAGGGGGGAAGACATTGTGGAAAGGTCGATGGGACTGGGATGTGAACCTGCAACACCACAGCAAGGACTAGCCTCAAACGTGGGCTGCGCTCTTAACCCCTGCGCCATAGCCGTGGCCCAATTTAGGCCCATTTCTAAATAAAAAGTATACATATATACAGGTAAAAATAAAAGATGGGACAGAGTGTATTAGACCAAAAGCCACAAAATGTGAATAAATTATTCATTTTAAAAGTTCACGCAAACCCTCAAACAAACGGCAACATTATTTTTTACCACCTTGTTATAAAACACACTCAGAAACATGCAGGTGTGTGTGTATCAATGTGTGTGTGTGTGGCTTATGTAGCGTGGTCACTGCTCAAAAAGACAGAATCAATAAATAATTATCATCATAAGGCAATATTAACAAAGCAGAGTGTTTCTGGTTTTCTGTATGTACATTAAGCTCGAATTGAAGTTTGTCTGTGCATATGAATACCGTACATATAAATACATACATGCATACAGTATATATACAGTATATATATACAGTATATATACAGTATATATATACAGTATATATATATATATATATATATATA
>JBBPBX010004493.1:54444-76473 GCA_038048925.1 Garcialebias charrua | reverse complement strand
GTCCTCTGGGTGTGAGTAGAGTCCCCTAGTGGTCCGCCACAATATACTACACAGGTTGTGTTACAGGTTATTGCACAGGTAGTGACTTGAGATTGAATTATGATGTAAGGTAGATACATACTGTATCATACATTTTACAGCCACAGTGCAGCAGCAATAAAAATATTAGTTGTCACAGATGTGGCTTGTTGCAAAGTTATTGCCAGTTGTTCAGTGTTATTTATTGATAGTCAAGTAATCTGACAGCCTGTGGATAATAGTTGTCCTTTAGTCTTTTTGTGTGTGATGACAGATTCCTGTATTGTCTAAAATGCGTTGCTGACAGCAAAATAATATTTCATACATAGTCTGATAACGGTTGGCTTTTTCACAAACAGAGATTTCTAAAAGTTGAGAGACATATCAGTCAGAAATGACAAATATGCATTAGATAAAGGGCTTTCAATGAAAACCTACCTGCAGCCAGCCTGCTTGAGTCACTGCACGACTCTGTTCCAAGACAAATAAAAAATAAAAAAATAAAAGACCAGAAGCACGTGATCGGTAGGTACAGCTCACGTTGGACGTGCCCAGGGCGCAGAAATCTGTGCCCAGCATATTCCTATTCTATTGTAATGTCGTGGAATGACTGCGCATGCGCCATTTTTAATGAGAGTCTATGGATACGATTCATGCGCCCTCGGGACCGGAAATACGTCACCAATCAGAAAACATTTTTTGAAACAAACAATATACCGTAACTCATCATTACCTATAAAATATTTATCCTACACAACTAAAAACATATACATATATTTCGAAATATTCTTATTATTTCGTTTTTATTATTACAGTATTATTATTATTATTTTTATTATTGTTATCAGTATTATTATTAACTCTTCAATGTAAAAGGGTGAATAGCTCCAGAAATTCCAGTGGGGGCGCTATTGGCCGGCCGCCCCTCGTAGCCCCTGTGTGAATGAGAGGGAGGCCAGTGGAACAGTGAGGCTACAAGGGTCAGAGGTCACAAAGGTGCAGGACTTCAAGTACTTGGGGTCCACTGTCCAGGAAAATGGGGAATGTGGTAAAGAGGTGAAAAAGAGAGTCCAGGCAGGATGGAGTGGATGGAGAAAAGTTTCAGGAGTGATTTGTGACAAAAAGGTGTCAGCAAAGGTCAAAGGAAAAGTTTACAAGACAGTGGTGAGACCAGCTATGTTGTATGGTCTGGAGACAGAGACATGGACAAAAAGACAGGAGAAAGAACTGGAAGTAGCAGAAATGAAGATGTTGAGGTTCTCCTTAGGAGTGACAAGGATGGATAAGATCAGGAATGAGATCATCAGAGGTACAGCACATGTTGAACAACTGGGAGATAAAGTTAGGGAGGCCAGACTGAGATGGTTTGGACATGTCCAGAGGAGGGACAGTGGGTATATTGGTAGAAGGATGTTAGAAATGCAGCTGCCAGGAAAAAGACAAAGAGGGAGGCCAAAGAGGAGATATATGGATGCAGTTAGAGAGGACATGGAGGTAGTTGGAGTGAGGACAGAGGATGCAGAGGACAGAGTGAGGTGGAGGAGGATGACTCGCTGTGGCGACCCCTGAAGAGGGAAAAGCCGAAAGAAGAAGAAGAAAGAAGAAGGGACTGGGCTGAATTCTGGTGCTTTACAGGAAAATTATGAATTAGTTCAGCTTAGCACTCCAATAAACACAAATACTATGTTTATGTTTGAGTATGTAGAAAAAAAAAGTCCAATAAAGTCTTACCATGATGGCAAATGAAAGCTTTCTGCACGTTACACCTCCAGTCCCTCCACGCACCAGAAACTCTAAAGTCTGATGTTGCACATTTCCTCATCCCACCTTGAGGGGCAGCTGCCCAGTAATTATATATGTACATGGGTCCATTTGACCACTTCCAGGCATTTCTGTAGAGACCGATCCAGACTAAATCTGGTATCAGCTTCCTTATCTTCTCATTCTCTGACACGTCCCTGACACTGGCCAGGTCCGTGTGGTGCTCTTTGCAGTAGCTCTGAGACTCTGGCCATGTCATCAGTTGGTTGATGAGGACATACGACACATTTGTTCCTGAAATAGACCAAAAAATAAAAATGAAAACCCAAACAAAAATACTGGTCTCATACCACTGGTTTCAACATGGTCTCACAAAGACACATGCTTCTAATCATGTTAAAATTACTATGAAGTACCACTTACCACTAACATTGGAGCACACTGATCTATATGATGCCTGACAGGAAAAATCGTACCATAGTCCATTAGTATTCATGGTTGCACATTGTTGAGTGTACCAGACACTGTCTGGTTGGCCTGGTAACCAATTTGTAAAGTAAGCATTGTTGTGGTAGAAGTCTTCATCTGACAGCGACCACACCCAGCTGATCAAATCAAAGTACAAACCAATCCAGAACTGTGGAAAACAAGATGGTTTCTTCTTTAACATATTATTCATGTTCAACCTTCTTCTACAACTTCACAACCTTAAAAACAATCAAGTTCCTTTGTAGGTGTCTTCTGCTATAAAAGTGAGACAACCATGAAATATCCTGTGTTTGTTAGCAAAATACAGTATTACATGAACCAGTGGACAGATATGAATAAAACTCATTGGATGGACATCTACAACTGACTAACTTTTATTCAACTTCATTCAAGATTGAAGCAACTAAAATGTCCAATTGGCCAAACAATTAACCCAACAAGCGTGTATTTACTATTTCGAATATACATACATGTAAATACTGCGTACATACTTGATATGTACCCAGTATGTACATGTATGTACACATAGTACATACTTGATTGCACCTGTCACTTACATGGAATATGCATAGTGCATACAGGACATGTACCTGGTATCTGCATATCAGTACACACCAGTTACTGTAAGTTTCAAGTATGTGCAAGGTGCGTTTAGGGTAAAACACATAACATGGTTTGGAGACAAAGAAAGAGATTAAAAGACAAGAGACAGAACTGGAAGTAGCAGAAATTAAGATGTTGAGGTTCTCCTTAGGAGTGACAAGGATGGATAAGATCAGGAATGAGATCATCAGAGGTACAACACATGTTGAACAACTGGAGATAAAGTTAGAGGACACACAGAGATGGTTTGGACATGTCCAGAGGAGGGACAGAGGTTTAGACATGTCCAGAGGAGGGACAGAGGTTTAGACATGTCCAGAGGAGGGACAGGGTATATTGGTAGAAGGATGTTTAAAATGCAGCTGCCAGGAAAAAGACAAAGAGGAGACATATGGATGCAGTTAGAGAGGACATGAAGGTAGTTGGAGTGAGGACATAGTGAGGACACAGAGGACAGAGTGAGATGGAGGATTCGCTATGGAGACCCCTGACGAGTGGTGTGAAACATGTAAATTCCACCCAGAGAAGACACAGGCTGGGAGTTGATCCTCTGACCTCCTCTGTGCTGCGACAGCTCTACCCACTGTGCCACCCAAAGTTCAACTTATACAGTAAAATGTCACTGTCTCATTTAACCTGATTAAATATTAGTCCAGGTTTGGTAGTAAATATGTAAATATGGTCATATGTTTTCATGTTTAGAAGAACCTGACATCAGAAATGTCAGCTGCACTTCTGTCCCAGAATGAAACGTCCGGCTCACACAGATAAAGACTAAACGTTCTGACAGTGTCAGCTGCAGCCGGTTCTCATGATGACAGAGAACACTCAGAGAGCAGATTTGCATTATCAGGAGATGTTGACACAATCAGGGGAGAATTGGTGTCCAAACCTCCAGACAATCAGAATATGACTCATGAACCTTACAAGCTTCATGCAAATAGATGTGAGCTGACCAGGAGACGAGCATTTACAGAAAGCACATCAACTTCAGTCAATCAAGTGTCCTAAAACTGTTTAACACATTAACTTGGAATAATTCAAACGAGCAGAGGTTGATGAAGAGAGCAGTCTGTAAAATCTGATCAGTCAAAGACACAAAACTATTTACATCCTTCGTGGAGCCCATCTGGCTCACGTCGGCCATCTTGCTCAAGATCGTCGGGACATCTGAGGTGTTCACAGTCACCAGGTCCGTGTACGTGTCTCTGCAGTAACTCTGAGCCTCGGTCCAGTTCTTCAGCTCATATATAAAATGGTACTGCCGTTGAACGGGAGAGCAGACGGCCCACAGAGCTGCAGGAACATGAAGAGAATGTTGATTAGAACCGGATGGAAATTAAACCGTTTCTCTAACACTGGAGCTAGTTTTGGCCGTAACACCTACAAATGAAGTGAGAACTGCAATTTACATGTTAAAGTAGAACTAGAGAAATTGCATTTCCTGTGAAAATGCAGTGTGAATGGTGACTGCTGAAAAACAGCTGAAATTAGCTAAAAACAAGCTGAAATGTAGCCGAAATTAGGAACAAGTCTAAGTTAGCAGAAGAAAGCAGAAGTAAGTTTAAATAAGCAGAAATGAGCAACAAAAAGTGGAAATGACCCAAAAACAGCTGAAATTAGCTAAAAAAAATGCTTAAAAAAGCTGACAAGGTAGAACAAGCTTAAATTAACATAATAAATAAGAAAGAACAAAATTATGAGCACAAAATGTCAGAAAAAGCTGAATATTTCAAAAAGCTAAGGTTGCACCAAAAGTTTTTTTTTTATGATTTATTGAACTAATTTGAAAACTGCGGTAAAAGAAAGATGCTGAGAAACGTACAGAAGAACAATGGATCACTATAGAGCGAATCTTCATGAACATTCACTTTATTATTGTAAGAGTTAATCAGTGCGTTGAAAAGTAGCAGGTTCTGTAGAACTGAATGCTTTAAAACCCACTTGCCTGATGCTGCGATGATGCAGAGAAGAACCTTCTCCATCCTGAGTCTCTCCTGGTAACTGAACTTCTCACCCTGTTGCTGAGGGAGAGAGCAGCTACCCTGCAAACCAGGGAAGAACATGCAAAAAGTTGGATTTCAAGCATTTGCATTTTAGACGACAATTATCTCATCATATCAAAACAAATCAAACATGTTTTCAATCCCAAATGACTCATTTGGCTCCGGAGGCCTCACCTCCTGAAACCTTCCTGGATCGACCAACAAACAAAACACTCAAAGGTCCAACTCCGGTTTTTAAACAAGTTTAAATAAATTTGGAACGAAACAAAAAAAAAAATCATTTTTAACCAACTTGCTTCCAACTTACACACTTAAAAGCTTGTGAACTGAAGCTTTTCTAACTTTTGACTGTAGGCTTAATGTGCGTCGCAACTGACAAAAGGCCTCAACAAATTAAAAAGTTTTGTTTTCACACAACAATAAATAAAAAACTAGAAAGTTCCTGGAGAAACTTTGATGCCAGGCTGCTGATGATTTAAACTGTTGATTTGACAGTACTTTGTGTTGGGGTTGGCTCTCAGCTACCACCAAGCTGCAGCTGAATAGCTCTAAAAATCGTCTCTCTATTTTAGCTAAGGCAGCCATCTTGGATATTTGATTCGCATCAGGACTGTACAACAACTCGCTCTCAGCTCAGCTCAGTATCTAAAAGAATGACTGAGGTAGAGTCCGTTTTCTGAGACAAATGATGGCGTCTTTGCAAATAGCATTGCCATGGTAACGCCAAATGTCACTAAAAGTAATAGCACACATCACGGCACACACCTGACTCCATGACTGTGCAGGCGAGTAGGTGTAGCTTACAGGCCCTGTTCACCAGTACGCAGACTCTGGTACTAGAAATACAACATGGTAGCTTTTGTGAAGTTTCCTACTGGCTTCAGTTCTCAAGAGCAGGCGGTTTGGTCGTAGGTCCAAACTCACAGTGTGTCCCTATCAAATTCCAAGTGCTGGTAAACCTTCACACTGCACGAGAAAGTGGCCTAACATGCTTATGTGGCAACAAAGTTCATGTTCAATCATCCAGGTATCAAATCTAATAATTCTCAGTCAGGTCTTCTGGACTGTTTCTTTTTTATAGAGACATTTCGCCCTCTATCCGGGGGGCTTCATCAGCGGAGTGTACTGCTTGGTGTGGAAACAGTTTATAGGAACTCCTCAGACTGATGAAGCCCTCCGGATAGATGGCGAAATGTCTCTATAAAAAAAGAAACTTTCCAGATGACCTGAGAATTATTGGACGTTCATGTGGCATCTTATGTGCAACACATCACGTCTGCTTCTGCAGGTCAATTTGTGGACTGCACAGACTGGAGTCTCATGGAGCTCACATCTACATGACAAAGTGAACACATACTGTTGGTTTTGAACGTTGAACATGAAAGTCAGACACAACTAGGCACATTAGGTCAGATGAAGTTCAGGAAAACATCTGCTAAAGTTTTCTACAAAACAGAATCATTAATCATTAATCTTTGCCTTCGTGCGAACCCTCCATTACTGCAAAACTTTAATCCCTTGACAGGAACTGGACCCTCCCTGATAACCAGAACTGTTTGTGTATTTTCTAAATTAAACTGTGTTGCAACTGTTCTCCCTCTGCCGGGAAACAATTTCCATCCTACCAACGGGAAAACAGACCCCGTATTGACGTCATATTTGGGTATAAATATATGCAAGGGTCTGAATTGGGTAGAACTGTGGCTGTAATGTTCTTTGTTGAAGACGATTAAAAGACTCCCTCTTGACTGGCTAAAGATGAAGTCTCTCGTATCATTAATAACCTGAGAACCAAAGAGCCTCAACAATTGACGCCACCGTGGGGCAAGCCATCTGACCTCGGCTGACGTTTTGGAGTCCTTGGAGGGGGTATTGGAGAGTGCGCCTCCTAGGGACTCCCTTGTTCTAGTGGGGGACTTCAACGCTCACGTGGGCAATGACAGTGAGACCTGGAGGGGTGTGGTTGGGAGGAACGGCCCCCCTGATCTGAACCAGAGTGGTGTTCTGTTATTGGACTTCTGTGCTCGTCATGGATTGTCCATAACGAACACCATGTTTAAGCATAAGGGTGTCCATATGTGCTCTTGGCACCAGGACACCCTAGGTCGCAGTTCGATGATCGACTTTGTTGTCGTCTCATCTGATCTGCGGCCGCATGTCTTGGACACTCGGGTGAAGAGAGGGGCGGAGCTGTCAACTGACCACTACCTGGTGGTGAGTTGGCTCCGATGGTGGGGGAGGATGCCGGTCAGACCTGGCAGACCCAAACGTATTGTGAGGGTCTGCTGGGAACGTCTGGCAGAGTCTCCCGTAAGACGGAGCTTTAACTCCCACCTCCGGGAGAGCTTTGAACACGTTCCGAGGGAGGCGGGGGACATGGAGTCCGAGTGGGCCGTGTTCCGCGCCTCTATTGTCGAGGCAGCTTATCGGAGCTGTGGCCGCAAGGTTGTTGGTGCCTGTCGTGGTGGCAACCCTCGAACCCGGTGGTGGACACCGGCAGTGAGGGATGCTGTCAGGCTGAAGAAGGAGTCCTATTGGGCCTTTTTGGCTTGTGGGACCCCGGAAGCAGCTGATAGGTACCGGCAGTCCAAGCGGCATGCGGCTCGGGTGGTTGCTGAGGCAAAAACTCGGGCGTGGGAGGAGTTCGGAGAGGCCATGGAGAATGACTTCCGTACGGCTTCGAGGCGATTCTGGTCCACCATCCGGCGTCTCAGGGGGGGAAAGAGGTACGCGACCAACACCATTTATGGTGGGGGTGGCGTGCTGACTGACCTCAACTCGGGATGTTGTGAGTCGGTGGGCGGAATACTTCGAAGACCTCCTCAATCCTACTGGCACGTCTTCCACTGAGGAAGCGGAGCCTGGGGACTTTGGGTCGGGTTCTCCGATCTCTGGTGCTGAGGTCGCCGAGGTGGTTAAAAAGCTCCGCGGTGGCAAGGCTCCAGGGGTGGATGAGATTCGCCCGGAGTTCCTTAGGGCTCTGGATGTTGTAGGGTTGTGTTGGCTTACGCGACTCTGCAATATCGCGTGGACATCGGGGGCAGTTCCCTTGGATTGGCAGACTGGGGTGGTGGTTCCCCTATTCAAAAAGGGGGACCGTAGGGTGTGTTCCAACTATAGGGGGATCACACTCTTAAGCCTCCCTGGTAAGGTCTATTCAGGGGTTCTGGAGAGGAGGGTCCGTCGGATAGTCGAACCTCGGATTCAGGAGGAGCAGTGTGGTTTTCGTCCTGGTCGTGGAACACTGGACCAGCTCTACACCCTCAACAGGGTCCTGGAGGGTGCGTGGGAGTTTGCCCAACCAGTTTACATGTGCTTTGTGGACTTGGAGAAGGCCGTGGCGTAGTGGTAATGGCAGTCGTCCCCCGATCGGAAGGTTGGCGGTTCGAATCCCGGTTCCCCACACCATGTGTCGTTGTGTCCTTGGGCAAGACACTTAACCCCGAGTTGCTCCCGGTAGGTCTGGAAAGCACCTTGCATGGTAGTCTGCCGCTACCGGTGTATGAATGTGTGTAGCATTCAATGTGTGTAGCGCTTTGAGATTTTCACTAATGAAAAGCGCGTTATAAATTGAATTCATTATTATTTTTATTATTATTGGAGAAGGCATTCGACCGCGTCCCTCGGGGGGTTCTGTGGGGGTTACTCCAGGAGTATGGGGTACCAGGCCCTTTGATAAGGGCTGTTAGGTCCCTGTACGACCGGTGTCAGAGCTTGGTCCGCATTGCCGGCAGTAAGTCAGGCTCGTTTCCGGTGAGAGTTGGACTCCGCCAAGGTTGCCCTTTGTCACCGATTCTGTTCATAACTTTTATGGACAGAATTTCTAGGCGCAGCCAAGGTGTTGAGAGGATCCGTTTTGGTGACCTTAGAATCGCTTCTCTGTTTTTTGCAGATGATGTGGTCCTACTGGCTTCATCAGTTCGTGATTTACAGCTTTCACTGGAGCGGTTTGCAGCCGAGTGTGATGCGGCCGGGATGAGGATCAGTTCCTCCAAATCCGAGGCCATGGTCTTGAGCCGGAAAAGGGTAGCATGCCCTCTCCGGGTCGGGGAGGAGGTCCTGCCCCAAGTGGAGGAGTTTAAGTATCTCGGGATCTTGTTCACGAATGAGGGAAAACTGGAGCGTGAGATCGATAGGCGGATAGGTGCAGCATCCGCAGTGAAGCGGGCGCTGTACCGGTCTGTCGTGGTGAAGAGAGAGCTGAGTCAAAAGGCAAAGCTCTCAATTTACCGATCGATCTACGTTCCCACCCTCATCTATGGTCATGAGCTTTGGGTTATGACCGAAAGAACAAGATCTCGGATACAAGCGGCTGAAATGAGTTTTCTCCGCAGGGTGGCTGGACTCTCCCTTAGAGATAGGGTGAGAAGCTCAGTCATCCGGGAGGGACTTGGAGTAGGTGAGGTGTTCCGGGCATGTCCCACCGGGAAGAGACCCAGAGGAAGACCCAGGACACACTGGAGGGACTATGTTTCTCGGCTGGCCTGGGAACGCCTTGGGATTCCCCCAGAGGAGCTGTTCCAAGTGGCTAGGGAGAGGGAAGTCTGGGCCTCCCTACTTAGGCTGCTACCCCCGCGACCCGACCCTGGATAAGCGGAAGAAGATGGATGGATGGATGGATAGTATAAACGATTTCTTTCCCTCCCGGCTGGTGATGGTATGTGCTGGGTCAGGGCTTTTAATTTTTTTAAACAGTAAACTTCTCTTTTGCCATTTAAGATGGAATCTAAATAAAACACTTAAAGGAAAACTTGCAAGTTTGTGAAGCTGTTGAAATCAAAAACAAAAAGTAAAAGTGAAAATTTAATTCTAAAAGGTTTTCAAAAGCCAAAGTCAAATTGGAAATAATTGGATACAAAACAGCTTTTATTTGTCGACAGTATAAAAAAAATACAGTTTTGAGTGAGTGCTTTAGGTTTAAATAATCTAAATAAAATAAAAAAATTTGCAAGCACTTACGTATATGATCTAATACATTAAAGCTGTATTTTGGTTAACTGGTTGTTAAAATTGTACGTACAATCCTGGGCGTGGTCGAAGCACGACAGGAGTAAGGGTTAAAAAGCTGAAATGATCGTTCAGCCATTTTGTCTATAAGGCTAAATGGTATAAAGCTGTAATTTACAGTAATCTGGTCAAGTGGAAAGTGACAGATGGTAAGCGATAGATATTATGTATGTTAAATCTGACACCTAAATTTAGTGAAGTATAAAACATGCAAAACACAAGCTTGTAAAAGGTTCAAATAAATACTGAATAGAAAAACCTGTAAAAAGACTGTGCACAGTAAGGGAATAGACAAAACTTTATTATATACTTTATTCAATACTAGTATGTCAAATATCATTACCAACAATAAACATAAATAAACCATAGACATTAAAATATTAATAATAAACCATAGACAATAAAATATTAATAAAAAAGGCCTGCATAAAATATTAAGAATATAATAAAATATTAACTAAAGTTTTCATCTTTACTGTGAGTTAAAACCTAAAGGTTGAACAAACTACAAATGTATAAAATAAAAAAAAACATTAAGCCGTAAAATGTTGTATTGAGCAGTTTTTGCTCCTCTTTTCTACAGCTGCATGTTACACGTTGCTATTTTAAGACTGTAGAGCAATCATCTGTCGTTTCCTGTGCTGTGTTGACTGAAGTCTGAAAAAAATGCATTCCTGCACACACTCGCATGTTTATGGAATAGTGCAGTTTTGAATATACTAAGTTTCGATATGTGTATAATTTCTGAGAGCTATGTTTGGATTTTCTGTCATGCTGTTTAAGATAACAATTCGAGATAAGTTGAAAAATGCTTTTAGGAAGTAAGTGTTGTGTTCATATGGGAAACTGTTCGTCATTCTATTGTTAACTTTTGTTGAGCAGTTGGGTAGAAACTTCTGATCTTGCTGGAAGGGAAGTTCTGAGTTGATTGTGAGATGGCAGAATGTGATTAACTGCAGGAAGTGTGCTGCTTTCCTGTGTCCAGGAAGGCTTTGTTGACTTTGGCTTCCTGACAGAGGCTGTGCTCTTATATGCTCAAATACACTTTGATGAGTGAGAATGTTGTTTGGAAAGTGATTTTTGATGAGTTTGATGAGTGAGAATGTTGTTTGGAAAAAAAACTACTTAGTTTCAATGTGAGTGTAATTCCTGCTGTTAAAATAATTGTTTGCTGTGTTTGAAATTTCCTGTTAAAATTAGCTGTCTTGTAGTGTCTGAGATAATGCTGGAAAAAGTTGAAGAATGTGATTTTTAAAGGAAGTGTCATGTTTCCTTGGTACTATATTAGTAAGTGCTACATTGTTTGGAAGTTTGTGGATTATGTGTGGTGGCGTAGAGAGTACAGTGGTGTCTACTTCTTTCAATCAAGTAGCTGTTTTCTGATTTTGCTGAAGAGAAAAAAATGAGGGGGAAGTTGTTTTGGGTTGAGGAGCGTCGAAGCGGTTGAGCTGCAGTGGTTTTTTCCTTACGTCTGGAGTGCTGTTGTGCATGGAACTGTTTCCTTTCTCCTGAAAAGATAAACACACACACACATAGAAAGGATCAGACCAAGAGATGCACACTCATACACAAACTAGTTTTAAACAAAATGTACTGTTCATTCTGGTTTCAAAAAGTAAAAGTAAGGACTTTAAAAAGTGTTACATTTAAGAGTAATTGACGTATACATAAATGTTTATCTTAGATACGCTGTATAAAATTTTTTTTTAGAAACAACGCCTTTGGCTATAGGCCAGTGTAGGGGGCCAGCAAATGCACACGGACATGTGAGGAATACGTCCCCACAGCAAAATGAGAAACAAAGAAATACACACACATACATTATTTAACACAGACATCATTAGAGTTTAAATAAACTCATGTACACAAAAATCTCGTGAAGTTCTCCATAAAGTTCTATATAAATGGGTAAATAATGCACAGATTGTAATGTAACAGTGTTTTGAGTGTGTTGAAATAAAATAAAACGGTACTATATGAGCATATCAATCAATCTATAGGAAAATGAAGATGTTTAACTAAGACCAGAAAAAAGTACACCCACACATACACAAGAGGCAGACTGAGCACATATATGAGAACGGACTTCTGCCCAGTAGTTGCAAGCAATATGAAACACTTAAAATTAATAAGTCCGACAGTGATTATTAAGTTTAAATACGTTAGATGTTTGTTTAAGACAGTGGAAGGAAAAAACTAGATGTATAACAGACGATACAAAAAATGTAGATACTCACAGTCCACCGAGAAGGGATTGTTGAAGACCGAGTGTCGGTAAAGGAGAGAAAAAGAGAGAGCTACCCCATCCCATCTCTTTGCCTCCTTTAGGGCTTGCAAGCTGCGTTGAGACCAGTGGAAAAGTTACACACACACACCGACACCAGTGGAAAAGTTACACACATATACACACACATGCAAAAAAAAAAAACAAAAAAAAAAACAGAAGCTAAAAATAGCTACCTCTGCACTGATCAGAAAGTATGCAGACCTAAACATAAACGTTTATTTTACATTACAATGACAAAGAATGATATAAAATGGTGTAGCTTTACTTTAAACATAATTGGTGTTCACTTAGGCAAATAATGATTAAAGTTCAATATTTTTGTCTTCTGTGACAGAATAATGTTTTTACCTTAATTAGATATTAGCTATGTAATAAATGTGATCTTTCAGTATGAACTTTGATTTTGTGAAAATAATATAAGATAATGCTAATAGATTTTTGTTTTGTAGCACTGTGGCATTGATTAATTGATGTGTGTGTCTCAAACAAAAAGGACTGAGACAGCTGTCATGCACCTATGATAAACTGAATCTGAGCGCTGAGAGACACTGAGACACTGGAACACAGTGTAGCTGGAGCCCAGTATGGATGGACACAAAGTGTTAAGAGGCACACAAACAAGATGACATCCGTGAACGGAAAAAAAGGGGGGAAGGCTGCTACAAGCAACTTTGAAAAAGAAAGTCAACTGTTGCAGAAGCCGAGGGGCTGAAATCAGTCACCTGAAGTCTTTGGACACACGCAGTAAAAAATATGAACTGAAATGGACACTGTCAAGAACTGACAAACAACATGAACAATGTTACGTCTAGTGGCAAACGGAGACACACATACACAGTGAGAGATGTTTACTGTGAGCATTTGTTATTTAAAGTTCTACTTAATATTATATAAATAACTGATCAGATTTCATACTGAAATAATCTTTGAAACAAATTAATTTAAATTTTTTAAAGCCAATTAAGTCTGATTAAGAATAGGACCTTTTAATTGGACACATTAAGACAAACTATTAATGGAACAACTTATGATCAAAATGAAGTTTTAATTTCATTATAGAGAATTTAAGCCTCACGAAAAAGAACTTGTTAACAATAAATACAGTTTAAAAAAGAAAACTTTAAACCAAGAAAGTGGCCATACAAATAAATAAATAAAAATTTACAGCATCGGTATACAAAATTATTGCAAGAAATCGTTTAGTTTAGGTTACAAAAAAAATAGACAAACTTTTTAGTGACAAAATTGTTAAAAGATAACGTCTGAATCACATTTTACAGTTTGACCAAGCTGTCATACATACAAAGTCTTGGGTTGGATAGATAAAAAACATACACATTTTAACATATTTTGTAACAACATATCACATTTTCAGTGTCAAGAATCAGGTTTGTATTGTAAAATACATTAGACACCAGAGTGAAACAGTCAGGAACAATCTTTGTTTGTTACAGAGGGTAACCAAATTGAGGAGTAAGGGTCAAAAGGTTGACAGGAAGTCAGACGACAGGAAAGCAGAGAGTTGAAGCAGGAGCCTAAATCTTGAGCCAACACACAAGCTAACTTTTTAAGAAATTGTTTTTTTGGAGCTTGTGACATTTTCAGAGGAAAATATCATATGAGACTTGCTTTCATGATTGATTTGTTATAAATATTCAACAAATACGTGGTAATGCATTGTAAAATTGTTGTACTCTAAATTTACTGTAAGTTGTTGGAAAAATGCCCGTAGGCTTAAGTGTGTTTGAGATTAATAAATAAATAATTAGGTAAATTAATGCAGACTGCTGTGCTATGCAGAAATGCAGTTAAACTTTGTATACTAGAGCTTTAATCAGGGCACAGAGCAGACAGAAAAGTCACTGTTTACGACAGCAGTGGGACTCTGAGTGCTGATGGCCAAATATACTTTGTGGAGTTTTACAGATGTTTACATGAGGAAAATGAGACTATAGTGAAATGTGGAAAACATTCTAGAGGACTGACATATTTGTATGATTGATGCTTAGGGTGGATTGTGGAGAGGTTTAAAAAAGAGAAGTTAAGAATGAAAGGTCAGTGTGCATTGTTGGGTAAACTATCAAAACTGAATTGTTAAAAGTTATGTATTTGACGTAGTACGGTGTGTATCATGTTGATTGTAGGTTTGGAAGGAGTTGTTTGTTTTGTTCTGTTACTGGAAGATTATTGTTGATTAAACTGGTTGTTTGAAGGTGGGGACAGATACAATGAGATTTTTATTCTTTCTGCCACCTTTCAATTTTATATTTTGTAGTTGCTATTTGTGGGATTGCTTTGTGTTGTTTTTGTTTAAAATAATACTAACATAAAAATAACAATTTTATAAATGAAACAAAATAAATGAACTTATTTAGACCATGAACCAAAATGTTTATATTTAAGAATTTTCCTTGAAATAAACAGAAATCAAACTAATGAAACACTTAATGATCATTTCTACAAGAGAAAAATGTTGAACAAAGGAAACATAAAAAGATTAAGAAAATTGGTTTAAGCTGATTTATACATTATAATTAAAATTAAATAGTCTACCGGTAGCAATTGGGGTTTTCAGTGCACTGAAGAGAACTAATATTTCTCGCCCATCATAAATAAACTTATTGTTCAAAACATCTATGAAAGTCTCTGCAGATGACAAAATGTTGTAACAAACTAAAATAATTTTCTTCAATTTTATGTGATTGTTAAGATAAACAATGTGTGATTGTTAAGAACAATGCACAAAGAGCATTGTTGATGTTGACTTTTCTCACCATATCTAATGTATTTTTTGCAGGATAGGTTGACGAATAGAAGTTCCAATGGACATTTCAACTTGTTTAACCTATTTTTTCCTTTTTGTTGTGTGTGTTACAATATTTGCAACATATTTCACAACGTTTGTGAAATTAATGTTTTGTGCATGGATGATAAATTACTGTGTCATAACTAGGGATGCACCGATCCACATTTCTCACTTCCGATCCGATACCGATACTTAAGAACTGGGTATCTACCGATACCGATACTTTTTCGATCCGATACTGTTCAGGTATGTGAATCTGTATAATGAAATTTTTGTGCTGAGACTATAAAGTTATGTGTATTTTGGAATGTTTTCTATACTATAAAGACTATACTGTTAAAGTTTGTGAGTTTCCTGTTGTAAGGCTCAAGAGTGTCTTCATTGGTTTTAACTCACACAATGTTAAGACAATAGTCACAGAATATGATGGAACACAAGTGCTCTTTGAAGCTGGATCGGAAATATCAGCAGGTTGGATCCGATATCCGATACTTAAAATATGCTGGTATCGGATACCGATACCGATACTGGATCGGATCTGCCCCATCCCTAGTTATAACCAAACTATTTTTCCTGCGCTTGCGAAAACTTTTGAAGTGAAAAATATGGAATGATAGGGTCATTTAGGGATTAGGATTGTTGTTTCAGCTCTTGAGTACAGACAAAAGCTGATGTTCCTGAATTTCTACTCATTAAGTATCAATCACACAAATACACAACAATACTCTGAATATCATAGTTGTATCAAATAAACTAAAAGTGTACAGTATTGTGTTGTATTGTTTTTTCCCATCAATATTTCTAAGCAGGAACCGACTGTCGGACATGTAACGCCAAAAACACACTACATGCGGTCCGCTCCGCTCCGCAGGTCACAGCTGAGCGTCTCAAACTCCAGTTTCCACTACCTCCGCTCAGCTCAGGTCCGCCTGCATGCGCCGCTCCTAGACGCATGTGCGGGATTTGCGGGATCGCGCGATAAATCAAGTGATAAATAAGTAAGTCAGAACAAAACAATTCATTCGGTGGAAGAAGGAGAACAACAGTAGAGACTGCTGCCTTGATCTTCTCTCGTAAATGAGCGACAGGACATGGTTTGAGCAACAGGAAGTGAGGTATTACATTTTCAGAATAAAATACTTTATTTATTTATTTATTTCTTGTATTGCGTTTGTAGGCGTAGTCATAAATGATAGTTTGACAGCATTTTTGTACAAATAAATCCGTATAGAGCTAGGATTAGTCCGCCCGTGGTGATTTTATTTTGTAAATACGGAAGTTGTGCTCGTTCCTTTTCCTGTTGGTGCCTCCGCACAGCTCCGGCGTCCGGCAGAAATAGAAAAATTTCTAATTTTGACGGACTGCCGTCCGCTCTCCGCAGCTCGCTGCCGCCGTGCGGAGCCAGTGTAAATTCTGTCATTGATTATAATGGGTGCGTATTTGCTACGGAGGTCGGACCGGAGCGGGGCGGAGCCGTAACGCGTGTAATGTATTTTTGGCGTTAGACTGACCAAAGCTTTCAACAGGAAGCAAAGAAACATCTGATGGACAAAGAAGCAAATACCTAAACGGTTGATTCAATTGCATGACTTCAAATAAGCATGGAACTTTAAAAGTTATCAGTACCAATACTAATCTAACAAACAAAAAATATGCAGGAACTACATGAAAGTGCATGGATACACGAACGCCACAATAATAAAAAAAATAATTATAAAAGGGAGGTGGATCATAATCACAACATTGAGTAGTTTCAGCTTTATTTACAAATTTTTAACACAACAGCTTTCATATTAAAGGGATTGTGACATGATTTTTTTACTATTCATAAAATTGCTCAATATATATATATTTTATCATTTAAATATGTTTGTTTTTGCAAACAAAATGATAAATCACTTTAATTTTGCTTTAAAAGTGATTTTGAACTTCAAGCCGTGTTTAATCATGGGAAATCCCATTACACGCGAACGCACCATCTGTGATGTCACACCGGGCAGAGCTCTGGGCTTGTCACAGTGCGCAGGTATGAGCAGCTCGACATGAAGGAAGTCTGATACAGCATCAGACCTAAATTAGATCCTGTTGTTTCTTGTTCCATCACCCAAACAATTTTCTGCTTCCCAAAATGAAGACAAATAGCTCAAATCTTCACATAGATTGCTAAATTCGTCCAGTTTTAAATTGTCCGCTATTAAAGACACCACAGCCCTCTGCCCAGTGTGACATCACATATGGTGCGTTCGAGTGTAATCGGATTTCCCATGATTAAACACGGCTTGAAGTTCAAAATCACTTTTAAAGCAAAATTAAAGTGATTTATCATTTTGTTTGCAAAAACAAACATATTTAAATGATAAAATATATATATTTTGAGCAATTTTATGAATAGTAAAAAAATCATGTCACAATCCCTTTAAGCAGTTAACAGCTTTTGCCAAGCTCTTTTCTTAAGCATGAACCAGAATGTTATGAAAGAAAAGGAGAAGGGAAGCTTGTTTTCATTACAGATGATGAGAAAGGAGATGAGTGGAGACAAGGTGAATAACGAGGTCTTCCTGAACGAAAACGACATGACGCAAGGCGTGAGGGCTCACTCTGGAAGGTCCATGGCCAGTTGGTGGCCAGCTACACCGGCTGCAGAGTCGAGATTGAGCGAGGATCCACAAGGTTCAAGCAGAAGTTCAACATGAGAGGATCGACATGGTTCACACAGAAATCCAGGAAGAAGGAAGCTGTACCTGGTGTAACCGCAGTCATTGCACCAGAGTTCCAGACAACAAGGACAGTGTTGTGCAGAAAATAAACTTTTACAAAACACCAAGCCAAGAGCAGAAAACTAGTCTGATAAGTGTTCTGTTCTGGATAATTCTAGGGGCATCCATGATGACATGAACCCGAACTGGAGGAGGTGAAGACACCAGTAAAGAAAACATGACCAAGTCCGTGCAGACCAGTCACCAGAGTGTTTGCCAAGGTTGCAGTCGGAACCAGGACAAAATCGTTCAACATAAGTTGAGTATGATACAACAAAAACACCTTACCACAATTCTGGCATCCTTGTTAGCATTAATAATACACTTAATACACATGTTCAATGATTGTAATCGCACTGTAACATATAATTTTATAACTTTTCATCAAAACACACGACTAAATGTTGTATAAACGCGTGAAATCTAGTAAATGAAGAGATGTAGACCTTAATAAAGAATGGAAAGCTAATATATTGCAAACTATGGCTAAATTAACAATACAATTAACAACGCCTAACATTGAATTAATTAATGCCGAACACATTACTCCTATACAAGCATTTATAAACACTGTGAGACCTAAATAAGGAAAGACACTAACTCAAGAAAGCCTTAGAGACAACTACGGTAACTAGTGTTGACTATCATAGGTGATTACATTTTTGACATTTTAAATTGTCAAAGGGAGGATTGGATTTGATTAAAAGATTTGAACTTGAAACAATGTTAAACCTTTGTTTAAGTAATTTGTACAAAGACTTTAAATAAATCATGGTGTTGTCAAGAAGGACACGTCCTGTTAAAAGTAATGAATTTTGGGAATTAGCTAATCAAAATACCTGGTATTTATGGGAAATGTATACTCCAAAGAAATTGACCTCAAAAGAATGCATTATATGAACTAAAGCTCCTAGTTCATTACAAATAATGATTCCAGATAAGTACAACTCACAACAATGTGTTAAAGAATAAAGAGAAAGAATAAAAATGTAAAGAAAATAAACACCAAAGAAATACCCAATCAAACATACCAATGTTTTAAACTTCCAAAATGTGGATTAAAGTGTAGGCTTCTATATGGAGCACAGTAATATTATAATTATCTGCATACCTATCGTAGTTATAAGATTCAAGAGGAATGTGGGTTTATTTTTATCAAAACTGAACAAATTGGATCACCAACAAGACATAAAATAGATTACAACGTTAAATATTAAATGTCTTATAAGTAAAGGATTCAATTTAGATAATACAATGAAACGGCTACATTTTTTGGTTTCCACATGCATATATGATGCCATTTTATCAATATACCTGTGCGGTATGAAAACTTAGAATCTTTAAATTAAGAATGTGATAATATGAACATGAACATTTTAACAATAGCTATTCATTGACAAAACCTTTCATATTGCAGATAGTTATTGGATGTATGGAGAAGATATTTTGCTGAATATTTTGTCACCAAGATGGATTGGAAAATTCGCTATGGTTAAAATTAAAGTTGCATGATCGAGTGAATGAGTTGATTGTATTAGACAAATGATTATAAGAGGTGAAAAAAAAGATATGATGTTTTGGATCAAAATGTATATTTGTGTACAATAGGTCAACACAAAGGGATTTCGTATGAGACTAATGCATGGATAGAATCTATCCGTCCATGGATAACAGTAAACAAAAATGTTAAATGGATTAATTATAATTATTATAACCAACAGTGAATTTCAAGTAAACCACAGAAGTCCTTGAAATGAATAAAGATTTTAAAGTAATGTTTAATAAAATGCTGGTAAAGATGACTGATCGTGGAATGGTTTTAATCTAAATTTAGGTGAAGGGTTATTTTTGATATTAAAGATAGGAATTAGTACAATCAGTAGGACTGGAAAGCACCTTGCATGGTAGTCTGCCGCCAACTGTTTATGAATGTGTGTAGCATTCAATATATGTGTAGCACTTTAAGATTTTCAGTAATGAAAAGTGCGTTATAAATTGAATTTATTATTATTATTATTAATTATAATTTCCTTTTTGACATGTTGTGTCCTGCCGGCTGGGAAGCATTGGTGGACTCGTAAGATGATGAAAAGAAATGGACCTGACTACAACACACCAATTCGTCTAGCTCAGATGGCCTCAGAGGACATGTCTCCCCGCCTTCCACTGAACTGACTGATGAATGCTAAAAAAACTTACAGGCCAAAGGAGGCGGAGGGGGCTTAATGGCCACTGGAGATCTGGTAACAAAGTGAGAAGTGACATGTTCTTCGAAGGAAAGCCCTCCTCCAGAATTCTGTCTTGCCCCCAACGAACACTATTTTGTTTTGAATGTTGCAATAAAAGAAGAAATTCATTGAACTGAACTTGGTTTAAGACATTACAGTATATCCTTTTATTCCTACCTTTTTCTTATTTTGAATATACAGTATTCATTTATAACCGGCATCATCATGGACTTTTGAAGCTGGACTTTTATATTCAATCAACGGCCGAAGCATTTAATCCATTTTATTATTTTAGCACCATGGAGCATTTATCTGTGTTTGTTTTATCATTTATTCTTGTATGCTTATTTTTGTATATCATTTATTCTTCATGCATTATGATTGTATTATTGTTTTAGCATTTATTCTTGTACATTTATTTTTGAATGTCATTTATCCTTTATGATTGTATTCTCTTTCAGGTTTTATTATGTTTCTTTTTCAGGTTTTAGCATTTATCTTATCAATTATTCATTCTTATTATCAATTATTTTATCATTTATGTTTATCATTCTAGTATAATAATGTCATGATAAGTTGTTTTTGCTAAGGCTATATCCAATAATGGTTTTATCTTTCATGTATTCATATAGTTTCAAAAGGTTTTATACGACAGGGAGCGAGGTAAGACTTTGATATATGCCAGATAAAGGTCTTTAGCAGTAGGTGGATGCTGCCACTCCTGGCCCATGGTGGGAGCTCCAGTAAGAGAGGGGGTCCCAAGGAGAGATTTTTCCCGCTAAAATCAAACAAATCACAAAGCCAACAGTGGTTTTCGGCTCCTTCAGGAGTGTGAGCAACTGCCTCAATAAATACAACTTAAGTTAGATAAGTTTATGATACTTTTCAATATAATCAATTCTAGTTTTTATGTTATCTTTTATTAACTTCACTATTATTATGCATGTAGCACTAGATAAGTAAAATTAGTTAGCCTTAGTTTGAGATTTATCTCAAAAAGGGAGGATTGTTGGTTTTGAACGTTGAACATGAAAGTCAGACACAACTAGGCACATTAGGTCAGATGAAGTTCAGGAAAACATCTGCTAAAGTTACAAAACAGAATCATTAATCTTTGCCTTCGTGCAAACCCTCCATTACTGCAAAACTTTAATCCCTTGACAGGAACTGGACCCTCCCTGATAACCAGAACTGTTTGTGTACTTTCTAAATTAAACTGTGTTGCAACTGTTCTCCCTCTGCCGGGAAACAATTTCCATCCTACTAACGGGAAAACAGACCCCGTATTGACGTCATATTTGGGTATAAATATATGCAAGGGTCTGAATTGGGTAGAACTGTGGCTGTAATGTTCTTTGTTGAAGACGATTAAAAGACTCCCTCTTGACTGGCTAAAGATGAAGTCTCTCGTATCATTAATAACCTGAGAACCAAAGAGCCTCAACAATACAAACATATACATAAATATCCATCCATCATCTTCCTCTTGTTCTGGACTCAGGTCTCAGGGCAGCATCTTGAGCAGGAGGTCCAGACATCTCTCTCCACATCCTCATCCAGTTCTTCTGGGAGGACTCCAAGGTGTTCCCAGGCCAGCCGAGGGACGTAGTCTCTCTAGCGTGTCCTAGGTCTTCCCTGGGGTCTCCTCCCAGTCAGACATGCCTGAAGAACCTCTGTAGGGAGGCACCCAGGGAGCATCCTTACCAGATGAATCACCTCAACTGGCTCCTCTCGATATGGAGGAGCAGTGATTCTACTCTGAGTCTCTCCTGTTAACTGAACTTCTCAGCCTGTCTCTAAGGGAGAGTCCAGTTACTCTGCAGAGGAAACTCATTTAGACCTCCTGGATCCACAATCTCATTATTTCAGTCTCTACCAGAGTTCATGACCAGAGGTGAGGGGAGGAACGTAGACCTGTAAACCAAGAACTTTCTCTTAGAGCTCAGTTCCCTCTTCACCACAACGGACCAGAATAGAGTCTACAATACTGCGAAGCTGCACCAATCCATCCTTTTCCAAATGAGGACCATGGCCTCAGATCTGGAGGTGCTGGTTCCAAGGGCATAAC
>JBBPBX010004492.1:43565-76474 GCA_038048925.1 Garcialebias charrua | reverse complement strand
CAGAGTATGCCCCCTGTTGTGCGTAGGGGCGTCCACATGTTGGGTGAGGTTGAGAGATTCCAAAAGAGACTTAAAATCTGTAGCCAGAGGGGAAGAGGAATTGTCCATGTGGATATTTAGATCGCCAAGAAAAATAGTTTTTACAGGGGAGGTGCAGAAAAAGGTGAGGAGGTCATGCATTTCTGAGTTAAATGAAACATGCGGTTTGGGAGGTCTATAAATCAATATAACGTTCATCAGGAGTGGGGCTTTGAAGTTGAAGGCCAAACATTCGAAAGAGGAAAAATTATGAGAAGACAGATGTGACAATTTTAAATTACTGCGGTAGATTACAGCCAGACCACCACCGCGGCCAGTGCTGCGGGCTCTCTGCAGATAACTATATCCAGAGGGACAAGCTTCATTCAGAGAACTGAACACGTCTGGTTGATGCCAGGTTTCTGTGAGGCACATGAAGTCCAAGTTTTTCTCCAGAATGTGATCATGAATTAAACATGATTTGTTCGATAGTGATTGTACATTGAAAAGTTCTATTTTAATGCTGGTTGGTGTAGGAGCCTTTTGAACCGGTTTCAGCAGACTGAAGTCCACTCCACGTTTTCCTTGCCACTTTGGGCGCTGTGGACTACAAGGGACTACAGACGCAGCGTTCTGATGACGTAGTCGAGGTGCGACACGTCTCCCGCACGGAATCAATTCAGAGCGAGAGTAAATGGATTTCCTTCGCGAGCCTCTATGGATGTAACGAGGTCTGCGCAGAAGTCCCAGTTGTTTGATGATGGAAACAGAAGGTGGAATGGAGCAGTTGTTAAGTCCAAGCAGCTGCGAAGCGGAGTAGGTCAACATCGCACCAGCCAAGCCGGGGGAAGCTAGCACAGAGCTAGCCGCTAACAGCAGACCCACGGCTCCGAGAGAAACAACCAAGAAGCAGTGAGATGTAACTCGGTTGAGCATCACTTGAAGAGGAGCACAGGAGAAAGTCCAGAACAGTCCAGATGACACAGGAGGTTGACAGAGGCAGCAGGTAAGCAAAACACAAAAACTGCAGTGACAGGAGGCAGACAGCCCAACATTCCGGTTAGGAAGTACTAACCAAGCTGTCCGTAAAGTCCTTATTAAAAAGCCACTGAGCAAAATAAGTCCAGATAAATGTCCTAAAAAGTGTCCTAAAAAATGTCCAAAAAATAGCAACAGTAAAATAACTATTTAGCGTGGAGAAGCGGCGACATCACGCCAGCGTCCTCTCCAGCTGCGTTAGGATGGGAGGCTGTACTGTACTTGGACCAAAGCTATTTATTTTATATGTGAATGACTTGGTAAATGTGTCAGGACTCCTTAAATGTGTACTTTTTGCTGATGATACCACATTTTTTGTTTAGGTGAAGATATAGAACAAATGTTGGAATTGATAAAGACAGAATTTGTCAAGATACAAACTTGGTTTAAAATAAATAAATTATCATTAAATCTAGAAAAAACTAATTACATGATATTCAGTAATAAAAAGAAAACTGTTGATGTTCCACTCAAAATTGAGGATGTTGAGATTTGTAGAGTGAGTGAGGTGAAGTTTTTGGGTGTTATCATTGATGACAAACTGACATGGAAACAACACATAAATTCTGTAAGAATAAAAATAGCTAAATCGATTGCAGTACTGTACAAAGTCAGAGACTATTGAATGATAAAGCTCTGTATTTGTTGTATAACACAATCATTGTTCCACACTTAATCTATTGTATTGATGTTTGGGGGAAAGCGTGTAAAACAATCACAAAGCCTATTTTTGTATTACAGAAAAGAGCTGTAAGAATTATCACTAGAAAACATTACTGTCATCCATCTAGTACATTATTTTATCAACTGAAGTTATTGAAGTTCCATGATTTGGTAGACTATAATATTTTATCAGTTATGTATAGGGCTCAGAATAACGCATTACCTTTAAATATCCAAATGCATTTTGTTAAAAGACAAAGTTGTTATAATCTTAAGGGGACAGAGATGTTTGTAAAACCACAATTCAGAACTAGTTTGAAGGGACGTTCTACCTCAATCCAGGGAATTAGATTATGGAATGGCTTGGAGAATGTAGTTAAAAATGCCAAGTCAATGTTTACATTTAAGAAAATGATCAAAACTGAATTGTTAAAAAAATATATATGAAGTAGCGTAATGTGTATTGTATTAGTTAGAAAATTAGAAAGAGTTATTCATTTTGTACTGTTGGTTGAAGATTATTATAGTTTAATCTGATTGTTTGAAAAAAAGGGGCAGATATAATAAGATTTTTTCTTCTTTCTGCTACCTTTCAACTCACTACTACTCCATCGCTTTCAATGCCAGCTGATGTGTACTGGATCGTTCGATTTATGATCTGCAATGTTTTTTATGTTTTTCGTGTTGTACTTCATTGTATGTGTTGCCTGTTGCGTGTTTGTTTGTCCAGCACTTTGGTGGACTTGTTCCTGTTTAAAGTGCTTTATAAATAAAATGGTATGGTATGGTATGGTACCTTTCTTTTTTTTAAATATTTTGTACGTTATCATTTATGGGATTGTCTTGTATTGTGTTTTTTGTTTAAAAAAATGAACAAATTTAATAAACAAACATAAACTCACCGGACAGAAGTAGGAGTTCTCAGCGATGTATCGCGCCACGGCGTCGTGGCTGGCTGAGGCCGCCATCACCAGCAGCAGCGCGTCTCGTGCCTGCTGCCCGATGGCGCCGTCCCGGTGGATGAAGGGCAAGAGGAGGGAGAAGATCAGCAGATTGGTGGAGCCCTGATGTGCCGGCGCAGCCTGGAACAACATCTCAAGGACCACCGGCTGCCGGGCCATGAACGCGCACACCTAATGACGGCACAAGAACTCAATTAACAAGCAATCACTCAAAATTCAATAACTGCCAATTAAAAAGATCAAAAGTCTTCATCAGGGTGCAAGTCATTTTTAATTTGCCTTTTTTTTAATGTGTTTAAAAATACAACCTGCTCGTCCTCGATTTCTAAAACGCTATTACATTTTTAGCAACAGGTCAGACTGCAGAAACGGAGAAAAGCAGTGAAGGGTTCAAACATGTAAAGGACTGTACCTGGTTGAGCAGCAGCACCAAGCTGTTCTCCAAAGCCGAGGGACAGCCCAGTTCTGGGTCAGCGCAGGCTCCCAGCAGCCTCAGCAAGGGGTGGAGAACAGCCGTGTGCTGCAGCAGAGGCTGCTGGGATTGATCGATGAGCATCTCAAACAGCTTGAGCAGAGCCCCCTGGCTGTCGAGGTCCAGGCCGCGACGGAGGTGCCACCGAACCAGGCGCTCCAGGATGTTCTCTGTGACCACCAGCTCCAGTATGGGGCCCATGGGGACCACGCACGGGGCGCCCTCCGGGCTCTCGGCAGGGCGTTCCTCTGCCAGCAGACACAACATCTGGTCCGTGTTGTTCCTCACCGCTGTCAGGTCGTCGCTGGACGACGACGTCTCGTGCTGCTCCAAAACCCAAGAAACCTGAGGAGACAGAAAAACAAATCCAGATTCAGAGGAGTGAGTTTATAAGGGCACGTGAAGAGGTCAGAAAAAGTTGTCCAACGGGTCTTTAACTTTTCTTTATCAGTTTAAAATGCCTCGACTGCACTTTAAACAGTTTAGACCAGGGGTGCCCACAGTTTATCATAGAGCTTCTTTTAAAACGGACCAGGTCAAAGTGATCTACCTGCTATAAGGCCCCGTTCACACAGAACAAACTCTGGAAACTTTAGTGTTTTTTCAATGTTTATAGGGGGTAAAAAACTAAAAAATGAGTGGGTTTACAGAAAACGCAGTAGTATCAATGTCAGTCTGGTTGCCAGATAAGAAATGATGAACTACAGTACTGTGGCTTTAAAATGATAGAATTTTGATCTAAACTGTCACATGTACTGAGTAAAGATATTCTAAGATGAGGTGTGTGTTGTGTTTGTTGAACATGTGCACAGAAAAGGAGGGGATAAATACGACTTTTTTAATTTATCTGGCAACCCTGATGCAGGGCTCGGCTACATTCGTTGCACATGCAGTGTCTGCATGACAGTTAGTCCAAACTAGTGAATAAACAAAAGTCTCTTTGGAGGCTGGAGTTTATGAGTTTTGCTCCTATAAGCTGAAAAAGTGTGAGCAGCACAAAAACACTCTGCTCTAACTGTTATTTATTATAACGGTTAATTATAACTGTCATTTATTATACCGTAACTGTTATTTATTATAACTGTTATTTATTATAACTGTTATTTAGTTATTTATTATAACCGTTATTATTTATTATAACTGTTATTTATTATAACTGTTGTTGTTATAACTGTTGTTATATTTAAAACAACAAAGTTCATGCTCAATCATCCAGGTACCAAATCCAAAAATTCTCAGTCAGGTCATCTGGACAATTTTTTTTTATAGAAACATTTCACCCTCCATCCAGAGGGCTTCATCAGTCTGAGGAGTTCCAGCAACCGTTTCCCCACCAAGCAGTAAACACCTTAAGTGGACCAACCAGTTTGCTGGAGCCAAGATGGTTTCTGGAGGTCGTCCTGTCCCTGGTCTACTCCTCCCAGGCCGGCAGTCACAGCTAAACAGTGGCTGCCCTGTCTGTCAGTCAAGAGACAAATTTCATAGATGATGATCGGCTGACGTCTAGTTTTCAACACCATGAGATCTACTCATAATACCTTTGAGATCAACGTATTGGGCACCCCTGGTTTAGAAGCTGCTGCAAACAACGAGCAGCGAGGCCCATCGAAGGCTACAAAAACCAAACCATTACAGGGACAGTAGGAACATTAGATATTGAGAAAAAAAAATAGCAGATACAAGATATAAATTGGATAAAACAGTGTTTTTTGGCTGCTCAATCTTGCTTAAACTTTTCTGTTTATTAAAAAAGTTGAATAAAGTTAAACAACAAGATGACTAACATAAAGACAATAGTTTATGAGAGACGATGCAGAAAGACTTTGTTAGATTTTACCTAAAAAATAAATATTGTACAAAAGTCTGCAGTTCTGAAAAAGTGACTTTTGAACAGATGAAGAAAAGACAGACCTGTACCTGAACTAACAGAATAAAAAGGTTGGATAAAGCCAGGTACAGCTCGTAATCTAAAATGATTTATTTTGACATTTATTAATCCATGAAAGGTCAATTGAGATTCAATCGGAACACACGTTCAATACAAAAACAACTGGACTTTATTTGTTACAGAAAACGTTTCACCCTCTATCCAAAGAACTTTTTCAATTCAAAGAGCAGGCTGTGTGACAGTGAAGTATAAACAGGCTGAGATGACACGCACCAACCTATGTAAATTGAAAGCTGAGATTAAAGCTGCACTATGTAACTTTGTAGTGCAGTCTGTAACTTTTCTAAACAATATATTTTTAACATATTTCTTCACTCTGTCACTATCTACTGACAGACTGATGTTAGACAAAGTAATCTCTGAAAAAAACTATAGTCCCCTTGCTTCTCTATCAGCATTTATAAAAACACTAAAAACACAGAGTGACCCGCCGTTAACCAGCCAATAAAAACAGAGCTTGAATTTGAATTTCAGCAGAGCAAGGAGGAGCAGAGCCATATATGGCTCTGAGGGGGAGGGACCAGAATGCTTTGCCTGTTGAAAATATTTCTAAGTTCTGTGCTCTACAGAAAGTTACACATAGCACCTTTAAACACCTCTTTTGCAAGGGACACCTGGCCAAGATAGGCTGTCTGAACAATGAACAGGAACGTTTCTTTTATCAATTTATATTTTTATAACACACTTGATAACTTTATGGTGAATAGTGAGGGATAGAAAGTGTGAATGTATGTTAGGAAGACTGTTTTTATGACCAGTGCACTACTTGTAACCTACTGTGCGACTACGTATAGCATGGATCTGATTAGCTTAGCTTCGTGGTCGCCAACGGCTGTGCTAAATAAACAAGCTCCGCTCCACTCAGTTTATTCATATTCTTGGGGCTGGATAAAGATAAAAAATGTTCAGCCATTATATCAGTTATTGGCAGTTGCAACCCCCTACCACCCCCACGGGGCGGCCGTGGCGTAGTGGTAATGGCAGACGTCCCCCGATCGGAAGGTTGGCGGTTCAAATCCTGGTTCCCCACACCATGTGTCGTTGTGTCCTTGGGCAAGACACTTAACCCCGAGTTGCTCCCGGTAGGACTGGAAAGCAGCTTGCATGGTAGTCTGCCGCTACCGGTTTATAAATGTGTGTAGCGCTTTGAGATTTTCACTAATGAAAAGTGCGTTAGAAATTGAATTCATTATTATTATTATTATCAGTACAGTATAGGTGATAGCCAAAACTTCAATATCGTCTTTCGCACCACATGTGGTACATTTTCATTTATAAAATGTGTTCATTAAAAAAAAAAAAAAAATACAATACAAAACAATCCCATAAACGATAACGTACAAAATATAAAAAAATGAAAGGTAGCAGAAAGACAGAAAAAAGGGGCAGATATAAGTTTTTTTTCATCAATCAGTTCAAACAATAATAATCTTCCAGTAACAGAACAAAATGAATAACTAATTTTTCCAACTAATACATTACAACAATAATATCGACCGGGCTCTAGTATGAAGCGTCACTCAATTATCTTGTGTGGATCACAAGTTACTGTATACCATGGACAAGAGAAAGTTTACGGATGGAAACTATACCATAAAAGGACCGCATTCGACAGACGTATAAAACACGTTTATATGCGCACACAAAGATTATTTTAAAACTCAACACAAAACAGTACACATGTAACATGACAAAAATATTTGTCAAGTGACGAGAAATTTCCCAACAACTTGAATCAGAAAGTCATGTTGGTGATGACTGTGCAGCTGCTGTTGGTGGTTGTTAAAAGTGTGGTGTCATTGTGCGAGCGGACCTGGCGTTCAGTCAGTAACCGCTCTGCTGACATCCAGCTAGCTCGAAGTTTCACAACAAACGTTCGCACAACCAACACCTCCCACAAAACGGTTTACTTCTTAGTCTCAGTGACTCATTGGAAATTAATTAAGAGAACAGACTGCTCAAGTGTTAATCAAAGCTTTGTGTCTAGAAAACAAAAGTCCTGTGCAGACATAAAAATAAAGAAGTTATTTCAGGCAACTATAAGACTTCTAGATGAAACTTCTGAAGTCTATAACGAGCAGAAGATGGACAGCTTGTATGTTTTTAAGGAACTCCTGAATTCTTTGTGTAGGAATAGCTTTTAATCTCGCTAATATTTTTCCTTAAAATACCAAAATCAGCAACTTATCTGCTTCTTCTAGAAAATATCTCATTTGGAATGAACACTCTGCCTTCAAGTGAGAGGTGAATCTGTATCAACCTTCTTAAAATGCACCTCTGCCACTTAGAGGAAAACGTTGCCTCTTGACAGTTTTAGCGGTCAGGAAGAGACAACACGTTGCATCCATAAAATAAAACACGTTCAGAGTCTGGACCGGAGCCACTCATGCTGTTAGAGAACAGCACTAGAACAATCATGTCCTGGGTTCAATCCCTGGTTTGGACCTGGGTTCTTTCTGGGTGGAGTTTGCATGTTCTCTGTGCATGCATGGGTTTTCTCCGTGCACTCCGGTTTCCTCCCACAGTACAAAAACATGCATGTTAGGCCCAGGCCTCCCTCACAAAAGAGATAAATGATTTCAATGGAATTTGTCTGGTTAAATAAAGGTTTATAAATAAATCAACAACCTATCTCCATCTTATATTACAGATCTTACCGTTTCATATTTTACCAACAGAGCACTTCACTCTCAGACTGCAGGTTTACTTGTTGTTCCTAGAGTTGATCGCTGGTCAATGCTGGGTCTTTCTTTAGCTGCCCGGGTTAACGCTATTAAAATGAATATCCTACCTCGTTTCTCATACCTATTTCAATGCATACCCATCTTTCTCCTGCGGTCCTTTTTTACCAAACTAGATGGTATAATTATCAAATTTCTTTGGAACGGGAAAGCTCCTCGAATCCGTACTGAATTTTTACAGCGGCCGAAGGAGCTGGGTGGCATGGCCCTTCCAAATCTACGGTTCTATTACAGGTAGTCCCCGACTTACGAGCGAGTTCCGACACTAGGGGGCGCTCGTAAGTCAAAAATTCGTAAGTAGGATCACATAGTTAAAAAAAAAAAAAAAAAATTTTTTTTTTTTTTATTTTTTTATTTTATTTTTTTTATAAATGAATACATGTACAGTACTGGACAGTCACCAAGCACTTAGCCTATCCTAACACAGTTTTTAAAGATGAAGGAATAAGTTGAATTGTCTCCCTTTCACATAAAGGGAGCAAGCTCCCTATGGAGCCTGCAGGGAGGAGGGAGACAATTCAACTGACTCCTTCATCTTTAAAAACTGTGTTAGGATAGGCTAAGTGCTTGGTGACTGTACAGTACTGTACATTTATCTATTTATAAATAAAAAACAATAAAAAATAAAAATACTGTATATACTGTATATTTTTAATAAATAGATAAATGTACAGTACTGTACAGTCACCAAGCACTTAGCCTATCCTAACACAGTTTTTAAAGATGAAGGAGTCAGTTGAATTGTCTCCCTCCTCCCTGCAGGCTCCATAGGGAGCTTGCTCCCTTTATGTGAAAGGGAGACAATTCAACTTATTCCTTCATCTTTAAAAACTGTGTTAGGATAGGCTAAGTGCTTGGTGACTGTCCAGTACTGTACATATATTTAAAAAAAAAAAAGTAAAAAAATAAAATAAAAAAAAATTTGACATACGAGCGCCCCCTAGGGACGGAACTCGCTCGTAAGTCGGGGACTACCTGTAGTCTCTTTTTAAGTGACTATGTTCTCAGATTACAACCAATGGAATAAATTGTAGTAAACGTCTGTTCACTGAGAGGTCCGCAAAGGTCATCCCTGGACATCGTCATGCCATCTACATCTATATGTTAATAAAAAGTTCTAAAAAATAAAATAAAAACAGGGAGCGCTGGTCCAGCACACCAGGAAATCTGCAGAACCTCGCGCAGCCACGTTGGACCTGAGTTAATTTTGCTCATGACAAATTAATTAATTTCCTCATCATTTCAGTCATGGAGTCAGTGGAGGAGGAAGCAATCACTTTACTTTTGGCAAAAAAACTAAAGAAAAGTCCAGATCAGGGATGAAGAAGGGGAATTTAATACACTTGTGTCACATACAAAACAGTCCGGCGCCGGGCAGTTTATTGTGAGACAATGCGCTTGCGTACGCGGTCGCAAAGTTTGAGCTTGGCACGTTCGCGCCCGCGTTCAAAGGCTTGTGCCGCTGCGTTCGAACGGCGTCGACCGGCGTTCGGTCGAACGCAGAGCTATACTGGGGCCTTAAGGCTTCACTACCATGATCCACACTTTTAATCCAGGTTACAATGGCAAAAAATTAACCCTCTTCTTATTAAATGGTTTTATTCTTTTTTAACAAAAAGATCACAGCTTGTCAGAGTCAATAAAACCTTATCAGAGCCAAGGTCCATCAGCACTGGGGTTCCCCAGGGCTGCGTTACCTCTCCTGTCCTCTTCACCATTTACACAAATGATTGCATCAGCAGCTGCCCCGGGAATTATGTTTTTAAATTCTCTGATGACACTGCTATTCTCAGCTTGCTGCATGAGGATATGGACTCCTCATCTTATTTTAATGAGGTTCAATCATTTGTTCAATGGTGTGATGACCACCACCTTATTATTAATGCCAAGAAAACAGAAGAGATGCTGATTGACCCCAAGTCTTTGGGTGACAATCTCCCACTTTTTATTCACAACCAGAAAATAAACCAGGTCTGTTCTTACAGATATCTGGGTGTCCACCTAGATAATCTGTTCAAGTGGGAAATTCATGTTAACATGTTGTGCTCCCGTCTACAGCAGAGACTGTACTTTTTACGCAGACTCAGAGTCTTTGGGGTTAACAAGAAGCTCATGTTTTTATTCTATCAGGCCGTACTGGAAAGCATCATCAGGTTTGGGATGTCAGCGTGGTATGGCAATCTTTCTGTGCAACTTAAATCTAAACTTCATCGTATGGTACAAACTGCAATGAAGGTGATAGGAAGAACTGATAACTTCTCCCTGCAGTCTATCTATGATGAGTCTGTCCTCAGACTAGCACGGAGGGTACTGTCTGACCCCGCTCACATCCTGAACTCACAATACGAACTGTTACCATCTGGCAAACGGTTTAGAGTCCCTGCTTTTAGACTTAACCGATTTAAAAATTCTTTTATCCCCACATCGATCAGATTGTTAAATAAAGTAGGTATATAGTAAGTTTTCCATGATGCTGCTGATGCTCTGGTCTGATTGTTGTTTCATTTACTGCTGGATGTATGTGGGAATGTGCAAAATGTGTTTTTATTGAGCATTGAATGGTCTTATTGAGCAATGTGTGTTTTTAAAAGCAATGTGTTTTTAACTGAGCAATAGGTTTTTATTTTATATGCTTTTAAATTGTTTTGTGTTCATGTGACTGTATTGTTGGTAGAAGTGTTGTTTGGCGTACGATGTCCAAGACAAATTTCCCCTTGGGGACAATAAAGTATATATCTATCTATCTATCTATTTAATGGTAGATGGTAAATGGACTGTACTTATATAGCGCCTTTCTATCTAATTGATACTCAAAGTGCTTTACACTACAATCTGTCATTTACCCATTCATACAGCACTCTACTAGATTACAAAGCTAGTTGAACAAATCATTCTAAAGAGACCAATCAGTGTTTTAGATCACATTCAAACACCGATGGGACATACATTAGAGGCGAAGAGGGGTTCAGTGTCTTCAATCAATCAATAAATCAGCTTTATTTATATAGCACATTTTAAAAACCGCAGGGTTAGCCAAAGTGCTGTACAGTAAAACAAAAGATAGCTAACTAAAACGATAAAAAACAAAACAAAAGCAGCATACAAAAATAAAAATACATATACCAGTCTCACTGCAGGTGGGTTAAAATGCCATAAAAGAACAAGATCACGTGTTAAAAGCCAAGGTATAAAAGTGTGTTTTTAAAAGGGATTTAAAAACAGGAAGAGAGGAGGCCTGTCTGACACTCAGTGGCAAATAGCCTATATGCCACGGGGGGCGTGACGTACTTCCGGCAAAATGCAACACCTACCCGCCACTTCCGGTTCCCATCCACCTCCGTTGTTGCTAGCGTTAGCTCCTAGTAGCAAACCATGACAACGACCCGAAACGGGAAGCGGCCGCGCGCTACCGGCACTACACGTGAGTACCGTTGTGTCCGCCCACCGGTGGGAACAGCTGTTCCGCGGGGGGGTTTCGGCGAACATTTATCGCGGCTATCCGTAGGGGGAACGTCGCCATAATTTTATATGGTTTTATATGTGTATAGAGTTGTTATTGGTGTGTATGCCGATGTTTTATTAATTGTATTTAGTCATTTATGTTCGTGTCTTTCCCGCTAACCGGAAGTGCGCCGTCTGTGTAATGACTGCAGAGGTGCTGGAACGGAAGCCCGTGGCATATAGGCTATTGTTCCACAACCTGGGAGCAGCGACAGAAAACGCTCTGTCACCTCTGAACTTCAGCCTAGTTTTGGGCACTGTCAGCAGCAACTGATCAGCTGATCTTAGAGATCGGGGAGGGCAGTAGGGCTGAAGCAGCTCAGACAGATATGGTGGGGCAAGGTTGTTCAGGCATTTAAAAACAAATAGCAAAAGTTTAAAATGAATTCTGTAGTGCACAGGGAGCCAGTGAAGGGACGCCAGGATGGGAGTGATATGCTCACGCCTACGGGTCTGGGTTAAGAGGCGAGCAGCAGAGTTCTGCACGAGCTGCAGACGGGCGAGAGAGGTCTGGCTGATGCCTACATACAGTGCATTACAGTAATCAAGACGAGCTGTAATAAAAGCGTGGATTAATTTCTCCAAGTCAGGTCTTGCTAGGATTGGTTTTACTTTTGCTATTTGGCGAAGCTGATAAAAACTTTTCTGAACAACACTGCTGATCTGTTTATCAAATTTAAAATCAGACTCAAACTTCACCCCCAGATTGGTGACAGAGTCCCTGAGATAACATGACAGTGAGCCAAGGTCTATGCTGGAAGAAGGACAGCAACTCGGTCTAAAAATCAAGATTTCAGTCTTGTTCTCGTTGAGACTAAGGAAGTTTAGAGAAAACCATGCCTTAACATCATTAAGGCAGGGTGTGAGTTGCTGGAGTGTATTGTTTTGTGCCAGGGGAAGGTAGATCTGGCAATCATCAGCATAGAAATGAAAAGAAATGCCATGTTTCCTAAAAATTGAGCCAAGTGGGAGTAAATAAAGAGCAAATAAAAGAGGGCCAAGGATGGAGCCCTGGGGTACGCCATGTGGAAGAGGAGCAGTGGAAGATATAAAATTGTCCATTTTTACACAAAAACTCCTATTGGTTAAATAGGACCTAAACCAATTGAGGGCGGCACCCCTGATGCCCACACAGTGCTCAAGACGAGAGATTAAAACCCTGTGGTCAACAGTGTCAAATGCAGCAGACAAATCTAAAAGCAATAAAACGACACACTTGCCAGAGTCTGTTAAAAGAAAAATATCATTCGAAACCCTTAAGAGTGCACTCTCTGTACTGTGGCGGGCTTTAAACCCAGACTGAAATGGCTCAGTGATACCATTGTCCTCTAAAAATGGTACCAGCTGGTTGTAAACAACCTTCTCTAATAACTTAGAAATAAAAGGGAGATTAGAGATGGGCCTGAAGTTGGAGCAGAGAGAGGGGTCAAGGCCTGTTTTTTTAAGTAGAGGGCGTACAAATGCATGTTTAAAAACTTCAGGTACCGTACCAGAGGAAAGACTGGAGTTAATAATCTGGAGTACACTTGGTCCTATTGTATAAAATACCTCCTTAAACAAACGAGGTGGGATGGAGTCTGCGGGGGAACCAGAGGGCCTCATATGACCAACTGTGTCCTCTAGAAAAGAGAAGGACACAGGCTCAAACTGATCAAAGACAGATGAGCAGTGTAGAGGAATGGAGGGGTCATATGAAGGCTGAGAAATACCTGCTCTGGTTGACACAATTTTATCAGTGAAGAAGTGAAGGAAACTTTCACAAACTTCACTGGAGGCGTCAAAATCAACAGATTTAGGAGCGTTGAGAACCATGTCTATAGTTTTGAACAGAACTCTGGGGTTGTTACAGTTAGAAGAGATTACACCTGAGAGATATTTGTTCTTCTCAGCTTTTACAATTTCTTGATAATGTAACATGCTCTCCTTGAAAATATCAAAAGAAACATGCAGCTGCTTGTTATTTTTCCACCTCCGCTCTGCTTTCCTGCACTCGCGCCTGGCCGCGCGCGTGACGTCACTCAGCCAGGGCTCGGGAGCAGGTCTGGTGCGCCGGCTCTTCAAAGGAGCGATCGTGTCCAGTGTTTGTGAACAAACAGAGTGGAAGTTGGAAACCAGTTCATCAATATTTAAACTAAGAGAGTCTTCAGAGTTCTCCTCGCAGAGACCAAGAAAAGTGGAAGAGAACAGGGCTGGAGAGGAGGAGTTGAACACGCGACAGCGCTGAGGAGGAGCGCGCACTTGAACTGGACAGTGTGTTGGAATGTCAAAAATGACCGGCTTATGATCCGAAAACACAGCGTCCCATATCTCCAAATTTGAGACCTCCAGACCGTGGGACAAGACCAAGTCAAGCGTGTGTCCAAGAATATGTGTAGCAGCGGACACGGATTGCACAAAATTAAAAGAGTCAATAACATTCAAAAAGTTCCTGGAGATGGGCTCATCAGGACAGTCTAAGTGAAAATTGAAATCTCCAAGTACTAGAACAAAGTCATATTTGAACAAGATGTCGGCCAGAAATTCTGAAAAGTCATTTATAAAATCCTTATTGTACTTGGGTGATCGATAGATGACGACACACAAGATGACATGAGAGCGGCCGACTTCAAATGAGCAATGTTCAAAACTTGTAAAAGACTGCAGGCAGACCTGACGGCATTTAAAATCATTTTTAAAAACAACTGCTATTCCTCCTCCTTTCTGACCCGACAGGCGCGGGCAATTAAAATAGCAGCAATCAGGAGGAGACAGCTCAATAAGAGCTGCGGGTTCATCAGTTCTCAGCCATGTCTCCGTGACGCAGAGGAAATCCAGATCACGGGACATGAAGAAATCCTTCAAGATGAAAGTTTTATTTGTCAGTGATCTTGCATTAACAAGACCGAACCTGGCAGGGATCGGTGCATCCAATGCAGCTGTCTGTGGAGCCCGACGCAGGGCTCGTAGATGACAGGAGTTCACACCACGCCGGCGAGGACGGGGAGAGCAGGGGCCGCGGGGGCGGACCACGTCATCTGAACTGACACACACCAGCCAGCTGTTAGCAGGGTCCAGCGACCGCAGGCTCAGGGAGAAACCAAGAAACGCTCCATTTCTCCTCCGGGAGGTCACGGGAAATCGTGCCAAAAAAGCTTTAAACTTTAAAAGTCTTCCGCTGCGTTTGCCCCGGCGGCGCCGGCGTCTACGCCGAGGGAGAGGAGCGTGGGTGTGGCAGGTGTGAGCAGGTGTCCCACCGGCGAAGGAAAACGGCTGAAACGTCGCACGAACACCACAATCAGTGTCGAATTTCACAAAATCCTTGGCAGAGAAACGAAGATCCAACAATGTTTGGCAATCATACACAAGCAGTGAACTGGTACTGGTGATAAAAAATAAAAACAGCACGAACACAAACAGCGAGAGACGGCATGCTAGTGACACCAGCGCCATCTTGAGCCCATCTTAACCATGTTGCCCATGGACACTTAGGCATGTGACTGCTGGTGGATTCCAAACCCTAACTCTTGCATTGGAGGACGACTGCTCTAACCACTCAGCCACAGCCGCCCCATTCAGGTTAATACAGGTTACACTCGTCCCTCAAAAACACAAAGTAGCTACCGGTATATATTGTGCAGGTATAAAGCACACATTTGTATTTATTTTTGTGTACATTTATTTTTTATTGAAGCTATCTTACTAACTTTATTTTTTAATTATTCAATATTTTACTAACATAATAGTCAAGTAGCAACCTGTTTTTGTGCGATTTGATATGTCAGTAAAATTTTGGAATAAAGAGGTGATAATTAAAACTTTGTTCTTTTTTTGGGGGGGCCGATTCATCAATTAATCGAAAAAATAATCGACCGATTAATCGATTATTGAAATAATCATTAGTTGCAGCCCTATTTAGGTGCTTTTCTTGTTAAATTTCAGAAAATCAAGCTGCGTTCCTCCTCCCTGGTTCTCATCCTCTGCGCGTTCACGGCGCACCGAGGTAGCAAAACTATTTTTTAAATAAAGCTGATTTGACCATTAAAGTGAATTTATTAAGAAAACGTTAGATTGAGGCACACCTTTGCTATAATTTCGAGCAAACAAATAATTGTTTAGGTGCTTTTCTTGTTAAAATTCTGAGAAACGAGCCACTTCCTCCTTCAGGTTTCTTTTTACAGACCTGACCATAAGCCTCTTGGCTGTTGGCTGAAGCCAGTCTCTGAATCTGGGGTCCTTTAACCAGAGGTCTGAAAACTTGAATTTCCCCATGACGGTTCTGGAAGATCTGTTGGCCCTCGGCCGGCTGTAGGTGCGAACGCAGACTGACCGACGATATGACGTCAACTGATTTAGCCTAGGTCCTACTCGAACATCAAATTAGAAAAGATAAACTCACAGGAATATTTTAGCTGATTGAACGGGAAAAATATAGTTGTGTAGGCTTTAAAAAAAACTCGTCAGATGACGTTTATTACTTTTTAATACTTTTTAACGGCTGTAATTTGTGTTAATTTTATTTACTACCTTTTAATACCTTTTACAAGCCAGCATATACCCTGTTATCTGAGTTCGCCTTGCAGTTTGGGCTGCAATATGACTTTAATAATAATAATAATAATAATAATAACAATAATAATAATAATAGTGTTGCCCTGCTTGGACCCCTAATTAGGAAACGTCAGGCAATATGACTTTGTTTTTCTTAAATTTAACTACCAGAGTTGAGCTCAAGTGAACATGTCGTCAGCCATATTATTATTACTTTTAAGTGCTTCTCATCTGTGAAAGCTTGCTCACTTGTAATGTTAACAGAGAAGAGCAAATAAGTGAATTGTAAAAAAGGAAAACCTACAATAACTTAGCTCCTAAAAGCCTTTAATTTATTTAATTCACATTAAGATATCAAAATAAATCAGGTGTGTCATTTAAAACTCATTGGCTGTTTGGGAAAAATGTCTGTTTTCATTGAAAAAAGACAAAGATGGAAGAGAGAGTGTTGATTACGCTGTGTGTTTGTGTGTGTAGGCAGCAAACATGAAAAAAGAGATCAGAGAGTACAAAATACACAGCAGGGTGTGTGTGATTTTGGCCTGCACAACCCTGTGTACACACACCTTTCTTCAATACAACACAGCTAGGGAGATGAGAATTAAAGTGCAAAGTTGTTCTCCCTCTCCTGATCCATCTCAATCTTTCTTTGTGGGTCAATTTTGTCCATTTCGCACACAGAATAAATCCATCTGCTCTCTTCCCTCCATCACCTCCATCTCCTTTATCTTGATATTTGAGAGGTCTTTTTAGGCTTCTCTGCCTCAGTCACTTCTCATTTTATTTTAGCCTGGACCAGTGACCACTCACCCCCTACCCCCTCCTCTTAATTAATAATCTCATCACGTTTACTTTCAGGTCCACTGATTTTAATACTTATTATTATGACCCTATTAAGTATTGTTCACTCAATCTAAATGTCTGAGAACACTATTATTTCATTTGGAACCCAAGAGGCAGACATCCATACATTAAAAATAAATAAAATAATAAATTAACAACAGAACATGTAAACAAAAGTCCTGCTGAGAAGTTTGTTAGGCTGACTGGTAACTCTAAATCTTCCCTAGGTGTGAGAGAGTGAATGTTTGTTTGTTTCTCTAGCCCCTTTCATAAGTCAAATCCGCGCAATTGCCGCACAGACCAGTCTGGCTTTAATCCTCCCCGGGTCATTCATAAGACCACAGTTGAAGGCGGGCAGGTCCCGCTCACATAAACGTTTTCATAAGTGAACCCGAAGCGCGGATCCAAAAGAGGCGTGGAGCTGAGCTGAACTGGACCGCGACGTATTTATTGTGGGACAGACGTCAGACGTTTACAAGTAGTCGTTTCGTGTCATTTTTAATATTTCCTCACATCTACAGCTGCACTGATCAGCGCGCGCACACACACAATGCTCCTCCCCTGTTCAGAGAGAGAGAGAAAAAAAGAGCCAAACTAACTTTTACAAGTTGCTGTTTCGTGTCATTTTTAATATTCCCTTGTTAATAAATCTGCTTGTTGATTAATCCTGCGGTCGCTCACTATTGTCATCATCATATTCTGAGCGCGGATCCGCGGGTTGCATTCACAAGTGGGTCTGCCCGGCTCGGATCCGGCCCTGACACTACCTCTGCTGGCGGATCAGGGGCGCATCAGAGCCGAGTAAAATTAACTCGCCTATGCGTCTTTGTGTTTTTTCTGAATGCTCGTTGGAGGACCAAACACGGATCAGGCCCGGACTGAGCTGTCTTATGAAAGGGGCTTATGTGTCCCTGTGATGGACTGAAGACCTGTCCAGGGTGTCCCCCGCCTCTCGCACAGTGACAACTAGATATGGGCACCAGTGACCCCTGTGACCCAAAAAAAGAAGAAGGGAGTAATAATGGACAGATGGATGGCTGTTTACAAGATATTTTGCTAATGAAACAAACACACACAAACATGATCAAAATATCAAAAAAACGTTCAAAACAGAAACAACTGGACTTTATTTGTAACAGAAGACGTT
The DNA here is from genome assembly GCA_038048925.1 of Garcialebias charrua. Taxonomy (NCBI): domain Eukaryota; kingdom Metazoa; phylum Chordata; class Actinopteri; order Cyprinodontiformes; family Rivulidae; genus Garcialebias; species Garcialebias charrua. The sequence continues at coordinate 58,614 of JBBPBX010004492.1, read as the reverse complement.
TCGCTCCTCATCTGAGGATCTTTCTCAATTCAAAGAGCAGAGAGTGGAGTTCAGATTTTAAAGGCTGAGATAAGATACACACATACCTATGTAGATTGACAAATCACACCTCACACCTTAAAGCCCCCAGTATAGCTCTGCGTTGGGCCGAACGCCACTCCATGCCGTGCAAACGCCGTGGCACAAGCCTGCCAAGCTCAAATTTTACCACCGCTTACGCGCGCGCGTTGTCTCACAATAAACTACCTGGCGCCGGACTGTTTTGTATGTGACACAAATATTTCCTGGTGTGCTGGACCAGCGCTCCCTGTTTTTATTTTATTTTTTTGAACTTTTTATTAACATATAAACACAGAATACCGCAGCGGCAGAAGCTGTGAAGTGCCTTTTTTCTTTTTTTCCCCACCCGACCTGTCAATCAATTCAGTAGGCGTGTCAGCAAATGACCAATCAGCTACCTCAATTTGTCCCGTAGTAAACGCTCCGCCCTGCTTCTGCAGGCTGCAGCGAGGGGTACTTGGAAGAATTTGGAGCGAAAACGCTGGAGAGCCACGCAGAGCTATACTGTGAACTGCCTGCGCACGTCGAGCGGCGTTCGGCCCAATGCAGAGCTCTACTGGGGCCTTAACAGTCAAGTCAAATCATCTTATTTATAGAGCACAGTTAAAACAGATAAACTGCTATCAAGGTGCTTTACAAGTGGGGGTTTCTTTAGGTCTTTGTTAGTCTAAGGGCCAGTTTACACGGCGCATATTTTGAGTGAAACCGCTCCTTTCTCTCTGCGTCTTTGCTTATCGTTGACACGACACCACTGGCCCCCCTCTTTGAATCCGATGGTTTTTGAACCCACCGCTCAGGGTGGATCTTTTTCGCTGACCCCCCGTTGATAACATAAACATCTCCCGCTGAGCTTTTGTATGAACACATGCGCGTAGCACGCACGCGCGGACAGCCAGCATTTCTAACAATGGCGGTGGACACACCACATTCTGTATGACTGATGGAATATATTTTGAGTCTCATATTTAATTAATCTACACCTGAATTACCTGCATCTGTGTTGGAAGAGACACAGCTGGATCCAGTTGTCGCTGTTAACGAGGCAGGCGGATATTTCACGTGTCACGCTGCACTATAACATACTAAATGTGCTGTATAATAACAGTTTAACAATAATAAACAGTATTTATGTTAACGTGGGAGATATTTAAATTTATCTGAGTTAAATGAAGCTATCTGGACTCATTACGTCATACCTAACATGCTGCATGTTGAAAATGAAGACACCAGGTTGATTTTTAATTTATTTATTTATTCAACACCACAAACTGTATATCACAAACACTGAAAATTAAATTGAACACTTTTAAAAACACGTTAACCGAACTGTTATGAACTGGACTCTGCTGTTTTCATCCTGGTGGACACTGGACCCACATCCGAACCGGTCCGCTTCGTGGAACGAGAGCTTATTGACCTCGCAGGAACAAAATAAAACCTCAGTTGGTTGTTCTGTGATCGAAGTTAACACAAAGAAACATTATTAAGAACATTGTTTACCTTGTAGCGCTGCTGGAAATCAGCTGATTCTCACGGACTAAAGTCCGACATGTTGATGCGGTTCTGGTCCACTCAGTGTCTGGTGTGGAACTTTTTAGATGAAGCGGTCCCACTTGGTGTCAAATCTGTCAACTCTTATCCAAAATCCAGCTTTAACTTGTTGTTAACTTGTTGACAACAACTTGTAGTTAGCTGAACTTTTAGCCATAGAGGAAAACAGACTGACGCAGCACGCATGCGCAACAGTGAAGGTTCAAACATTCACAGCGCCATCTAATGGCCCGGCATGGTAACTACAGTGAATTTATGAGGGCGGGGGGAGGAGTCATATCCACAGAATTCGCCCGTGTCAACGCAAATCTTTTGCCTCAAATTAACATACCCCAAACCTCCATTTCCCCCCACCGTGTCCGTGTAAATAGGGCCTAATTCACAGATGAGGCTCCTCTGTTCCCATCAGGTGTGAAAATCATCTGGGAATCAGTCCTAAAGCTGCATTATACGTTTTTGAAAGTTGGAATCTGAGACCTCCTCCTCTGTTAACTGTGAACTTTACTCTGTGAACTTCCCAGCATCGGGCCGAACACATCCCCACGAAGACAGAAGAGAAGGATAAGGAACAGAAACACATTGAAAAATCTCTCCAAACATGTGGGTATCCTAACTGGTTCTTTGTCAAGTCAGCGAGGAAATCGACAAAACACAACAATAAACAGAAAAAGGAGAACAGACGAAAAAACATTGTCATCCCTTATGTGGCTGGACTATCAGAGAATTTCAGAAGGATTTTCAACAAACACAACATCCCAGTACATTTCAAACCCAGCAGGACTCTCAGACAGAGATTGGTCCACCCTAAGGACAAAACACCCACATACAAACAGAGTGGTGTAGTGTATGTGGTCCAATGCAGCGAGGACTGTCCAGACCTCTACATTGGAGAAACTAAACAGCCTATTCACAGAAGAATGTCCCAGCACAGGAGAGCCACCTCCTCTGGACAAAACTCAGCTGTTCATCTCCACCTCATGGACAAGGGACACTCATTTGAGGACCAGAATGTGCACATTTTGGACAGTGAACACAGATGGTTTGAGAGCGGTGTGAAAGAAGCTGTTTATGTTAAGTGAGAAAAACCTTCTCTTAACAGAGGAGGAGGACTCAGATTCTAACTTTCAAAAACGTATAATGCAGCTTTAGGACTGATTCCCAGACGATTTTCACACCTGATGGGAACAGAAGAGCCTCATCTGTGAATTAGACTAACAAAGACCTTAAGAAACCCCTACTGCTAAGATGTGAGGTGTGATTTGTCCATCTACATAGGTATGTGTGTATCTTATCTCAGCCTTTAAAACCTGATCCCCACGTTCTGCTCTTTGAATTGGGAAAGCTCCTCGGATGAAGAGCGAAACGTCTTCTGTTACATATAAAGTCCAGTTGTTTCTGTTTTGAATGTTTTTTGATTTTATCATGTCCTGGATGGCTGAGAATCTTCACCAGCATGATCAAAATATAATCATCCTTCACCTTCAGCAGCTGTGATGAAGATTTATATCAACGAAGATATGTGGACAGGGTTTGTTTTGTACTGAAAGAGTACTTTCACATTTGAAGCTGAGAGGGTATTATCCAAACTTAATAAAGTAGGATGAAGTCCATTGTTTTGTCAAAAATGTTGCAAAATATTGATGTTGTAAACATTAACAGTTGTTTGGTGTGTCAGAGTCACATTAACATGAGGTCATCACAACAAGAGCAGAACTACAGTAGTATCTTAATTCTGTTTTAGAAATGGTTGATTTTTACATTTTAAGAATACTGTATATGCACATTTTAAAGACCGTGTAAAGTGAATTTCAACATTTTCTTCAATAAACATTATAAATGTCATAATTGTAATCTTGTAAATGAGTAAAAAGTCTCAAAATTGTAGCTCAATTAATTTTGGAGTTATAGAGCAAACTGTGTATAAACATATTTCTATTTCAGGATTTTTTAGGCGTGTTTTAAATGTGACCGCGTTTCGTCACGCGGTCCTCATTAGTATAGCCCCACCCCCTGCAGCTCCAGCCGTATAAATTCGCCTCGGTGGAGCCGTTCACTCGCGAATCGCAGATAGCATCAGATAGCAATAGCATAGATATTTTGTTCATTGTTAGCTAGCTAATCAATTATGCCTCGTTCGTGCATCTTCCCTGGATGTCGCAATGGTCAGGGCACCCGTACAAATCATAACATGTTTTTATACCGCGTGGTTTTATACCGAGTATCTGTAATGCCTGGATAGGTCAATGGATAAAGCGCTTGCCTTCCGTCCCAAACCCCACGGGTTCAAATCCCGCATGGTACGACTCTTTTTTTATTTTTTTTTATTCATTCCAGATTAAAAACACACAAGAAAACTATTTACAAAAACAGCGTAACTCTTGGAAAAAGTAGCTGCTGTTACAGACAGAACTCGGATAAAAACAGAGCAGGTTTACTGGCTCTGCTGTCTGCCTCTCCACTGTGGGACACGAGCAGGACGAGCGCAGCTGCGCTGAAACCACGCCCACGCACTGACACGCCCCTAGCGTTCCAGGGCAAGGCAAAATCATGTTTTTTCATGATTTTTGAGACTTAATTTTATAAGGTAAACAATGTTTTTAATCAGTCAGATTTAAATGGGTGATTAATAACACATTTATGCCATGTGACAAACTAAAAACACACATTTAATTTCACTTTACACGGTCTTTAAGAATGTGCACATCTGCAATATTTGTAAAAAAAAAAAAACAACCAAGAAACCCTAACTTTCTTGACCACATAAAAAGAGATGATGACTAAATCCTGCCCACAAGTTTGAAATACAGGTCAGCTGTCTGCACGAAGCGGCTAAGATCAATCATGAAAGTTTCTCCTTTTACAACAGCTGTTCACTGTTCAAAAGAAAGTCTTTGATGAGTGAGCCACACAGTTTAAGGCCTTGTTATACTCTGCAAGACGGCCTGTCGCACGTCTTTTACCCCCCGTTGAGTGAGCAAACATTGCGCAACTTTTGGCCGCACTCCCGCTGTGATCCCCCAGTGACAGCGCGTCGTGTACATGGCCCCCAAGCAGAACTCCGAGACGCCGACGATGCGGCTCGCAGCGTGTGATTGGTTCAAAGTTTGTGGGCGTTTTTTGTTTTTGCTTTGACAGACACATGGATAGTTTTGAAGAGAAACTTGTCTGTGTGTGCGTGCGCACGCAAACCGTGCGCCTCAGCACACTTTGCGCATTGCACCCAACACACACACACACACACCAATATATATACAGTATGTATATATATATTTACGCGCGCGCACACAAAAGCATGCGCGCGCCTGCATGCACCCTTTAAAAGAAAGCAAACTCCGCTGTTTAACAACAAGCCGTGGTGGTCTAGTGGTAAACACGTTGCGCTGCGACTCCAGAAGACGTGAGTTTGAATCTCACATGGTTGAGTTTATTTTTTTTATTTTTTTATAATACGGTTATACGGGTACAGCGTGCAAAACTGTAACTAAAGCCTATTTTTATTTTACAGAAGAGAGCCATAATAATTATTACAAGAAAACATTACTGCCATCCATCAAATGTTTTGTTTTACAAATTGAAATTGCTAAAGTTTTTTTTTAATGATTTGGTTGACTATAATATTCTTTTATTATTGTTCAAAGCTCAGAATTTATGGTTTTGTGTGAGAAATCATTTAATATCTTATATTTTTTTTATATATGTGATTGCTATTTGAATTGATTGTTAATTTTGTTTGAAGAAGGGGCAGAAATAATTAGATTTTTTTCTTCTTCTGCCTCCTTTCATTTCATGTATTGTTTTGTTTTATAATGTGGTTTTGTAAATAATTTTCTTGTGTTTTTACAATTTGAAATGAATGGGAGTGGGAGTGGGAGGGAAGAGGGAGGGATTTATTATAATTTATCCCCCACGTCTTGCCAAGTATAAACACTCAATGCGGTCGGTGACACACACGCAATTGCATCATCGCTGGGTTCACTCAACGGGGGTAAAAGACGTGAGACACTAGTATAAACCTAGCTTTATGCTTCGCAGTTAGAACCAGCCTCATAGAGGGTGTTTTTGTGTTTTCACCACCTAGCTTGTGCTAACATCTGCTCATAGCTTGATAGCTTCTGCACATTGCACACAAATGAGCTGTTAAGCCCCAATTTGCACATAATCAGGACCTTTCAATCATCTTCTTAATCATCTAGGTATATATAAATCTACACAGCTTGTATGCCTCAAGTCCAAATGAGGACAACGTAGAGAATGAATGAATTGAGGGTTAAAATAAGGCTTTGGCATGCATTGTACAGTACAGGAAACCCTCGAGGTACGACACCTGCGACCTACGGCAACTCAGACTTACGATTTTATCATATTTAATAAAAATATGATTAAAAAAAAAAAAAAAAAATATTTTATTTTTTTTTTTTTGTGTGTTTAAAAGTTATTAATTTCATGTGTATAGCACTTTGTTGCAGCTGTGGTTGTTTTAAATGGCTTTATAAATAAAGTATAATTATTAATTTTACGTTTTGATAAGAAATTAATCGTATTTACGCAACTTCCGGTTTCCGCTCGCCACTTCCGGTTGCCATTTTACAACTGTACTGCGGTCAATGGAGCTCCGGAGGCTACTGTCAGCTGGCTCCGTGTGCCCGATCAGGGTTGCCTCATACGGATAAATGAGCTGGAAACACTCGGTCAACTCTGTGGACGTCTCAGGTCCGGAGGAGCAGCCGCGGATCGCCCCGCGATCGGCGGCCACAACGCCGCCCGACATGCTAACGACAGCAGCTAACAAAGCAGCTAACACAGGCGAAGACACCGAGCCGACATGCCGCGGAGGATCCATCTGCGGCCGGGAGCTCGCCGCAAATGTCCGCCTGGCAGTCGGGGCCACCGGCTCAAAGTAAGACATTATATTTTTTATTTGTTGTGCAGTTCTGTGCGTGTTTATGGCCTTAGTATGTCTGCTTGTTCAGTCTCATGCCATTAAATATGTGTGCGGCGCTCCGTTAGCGGTATAACCGCGACCTATGTCAGAAACGCGGACCTACGATAGGCATGTGTTTTTGGTCCGCGAGGTACGACAAAATCGACCTAAGTCACACACGTAGGTCCCTATCCCTGACGTAACTAGAGGGCTACCTGTATATGGTTAATGTATGAGTTAGCATTTAAGGCTGCTTCAAATCATTTGAACCTAATGTAACGGTCTACAGTTCTATAATGCCAGCTACACACCAAACGCGTTTCGAGCAGCCGAAGCAGCCAGTTTACATGCAAAGTCTATGTGGAGGAGCGGCGAGGAGCGGCGCAGCGTGATGCGGCGCGTTTTGAGCAGTTTGAGCAATGCGGCAGGGCGCGGCAGTTCTTTTCCGCGCTCGCGGTGCGTCTAGAGCAGCGGCTGCCCGAGTTCAACGAAATGAACCTTGACCTAGTTTGGCTGCTCGTTGCGCAGCAGCAACCAATCGGGAGAGACTCTGCTATGTGATGAAGCAACGACGACGGGACTTTTTAAACTTAGACCAACGAGCCTCCATTAAGAAACCAGCCTCCGGTAAGAAACTTGGCATTTTTACAGTTGCTGCTGTCCGCTCAAGCGTACGATCACCCCAAACATAAAAAAAAAAAAAAGTTTTAATCTTAACAAAGACTTTCGGAGCTGCAGTTCGGCTCGTAGAAAACCCACTCAAGTAGTACCGTATTCGCCGTTGTATTATACGCTCCGGTCTATAATACGCTTTGACCAATTATTGGAAATAAACCAGAAAAAAACGTACATAATACGCTTCGGTGTTTAATATGCATCTATTATGCGTCACCGCTACGTGACGCGTCAGCGCCTCATTTGCCCTGCTTAAAATGGCGGCGACAGAAGCGAGCGAGTATGAAAAACTTCACAAGGAAACACGGTAAAAACTATTATTTCTTTGCGAGAAAAAAATATATTTCTTAGCTGACTTTATAGCACACGGTCTCCTGAGCTTAACCAAATGTGAAATCAGCTGGTCTGAGCTAGATTTAAAAAAATAGTTTGCAGATTTCCATACAGGCGGTTCGGACGCTTTCTTTCTTTAAATTTAGCTAAATAAATGCTTAAAAATATATATTTCTTAGCTGACTTTATAGCAAACGGTCTCCTGAGCTTAACCAAATGTGAAATCAGCTGGTCTGAGCTGGATTTTAAAAAATAGTTCGCCGATTTGCATTCAGGTGGGTCGGACACTTTCTTTCTGTAAATTTAGCTAAATAAAAGCTTAAAAAATACATTTCTTAGCTGACTTTATAGCACACGGGCTCCTAAGCTTAACCAAATGTGAAATCAGCTGGATTTAAAAATCCAGTGGTTAAAAATCCAGTGTGGTTTATGAGTTACGGTATCTTGCAAACAAAAACTGCGAACCTCACAGCTAAATGCAGCTACATCCAGAGCAGGGGGCGGGCAGCGACAGAGTCAGTCCGACCAGAGGAGACTTTTTTCGGACACATGAGCTAGAATGGAAGTGGCCCTCCTCTTCCTCTTCGCTCTCCGAGTCCTCTGCTGCTGCCCATAGCGCCCGTAGCGGCCAAAACTGGTACTGCGCCATTTTTGCCCAAAATGAAAAACGAAGAATCAGAGCCAAAAATGGGTCTAAAAATATGGGAAAAAATCCATAGATAATATGCTTCGGTGTATAATACGCAGGACATTCAAATGAGCAAAAAAACATGTATTATACACCGACGAATACAGTAACGAGGCTCACGAACAGCTGGTTTTATCTGCCTGGTGTACAAAAAAACTAAACAAACCCGACCGGAAAAGGACCAAGACGCTCCTCCCATTGCGCGTCTTCAGACGCGTTCGGTGTGAACAGACATCTGTTGACAAGCAGCCAACGTCGGGAGTGTTTTTTCCGCTCAAGACGCGTTAGGTGGGAACCCGGCTTAAGGCTGCTCTGATTTTAACAGTCGGTGGTATTATCTGAGCCTAATCTTAAACAAACATGACAGAGGATTAAGTTGGATTTAGTTCAAATAAGCCAAGCATGTTTCTTGTTTTTTAAGCTGTACTTTGATACCCAGATCACCCTGATATCGTGAGCGGGTCCAGATACAGTATATGGCTTGATTTGTCTTGCCAGTCACAATAACCCCTGAAAAGTCCTACATTTAAGGTATTCTAATGAGGATCGCTTGGTGTCATTTGAAAGAAGAAACCTCAAGCTAAATTTAGATAGTGGGATTTCCAAGCTGGAAGTAAAAGCTTTGCTGGCTTGCAAAGAAAATGACAATATTTGAAGGATGTTCTGCTCAAAATCATTGTTGTTGTTTTTGTTGTTGTTGTTGGTACTGCTTAGAAAAGTGCATCAAAATAGTCTTTGGATTATGTTTAGCACTTCTGATGCAAGGGAGCCATAAAAGTACCGGTATGTATTTATTCATCAGATTTTGACTAAATTGCACATTCTTCAACTGATGCACCATAGCTGCCTTTCTCTCAATGCAGTTTGTGACTTAATCCTTGGTTCGACATGACGGGTCATAAACAGTCCTAGCCCTTATGCATCACAAGATCACAAAACACCATTTACTCAAACTGACCAAAATAGCTTCAACTCTGTCTTTTCTCATCATAAGATGATGCATGGCATGGAAAGCTGTGGGAGGTATGCAGTTCTTCAAAGAATGCTGGAATTTTTATTGTTTTTGCATTTGTATGTATGTGAAAATAAAAAATAAAAAAGAATCAGAGCCTCTGAAATGTTTATCAGATCACTGAACAGGTGTCATGGTGTAAATGTGTGCAAGGCATGTGTTTGTGAAATGTTATTAAAATGTGTTAAAATGGTATAAATATGAGTGAACAAGAGTGAGTGATGATGTGCGACAAGACTTGTAAATTGATTCATAATTTCTCTGATGTGCAGCAAGAGCAAAATAAATCTTAAAAGGCTTGACATTTTCAAACTGGCTTAAAAAACAACAAAGAATCTGCATTTGGGCGACAGTGACGACAAATGGGATGAGTGTGCGTGCACGTTTGAGGGTGCAAATGTATGAGAGATGTCATGCGGTGAGTCGTAGAACAATATGCATTTTGTGTTTTATAATAATTATTATCAGCTGTGTGTTAATCACCAAAGGGAGAAGTGCATATGTGTGTCTGGGTGTGTGTGGAGGGTAATTATTGACCAGATCATCCAGTTTAAATGAGCTCTGCTCCTGAAATAAAGGAGAGAACAAAAGCACAAGGGAGTGAGTGACAGATTAAAGGAGCTTGTTTAGAAAAGAGGAGGAAACGCAGCTCAGAGACTTCATTGAGTCTACAGAGATTGTTTGGTCGATTGTTCGCTCTCCTCTTAGTCCAGTCCTGCCTTCTGCTCATTTGTTTACCATTTTTATTCACGCCCTCAATTGTGCATTCATGCGTATTCCTGTTTTAATCCATCATCTTGTGCGCTCGTGCTTTTGATAATTCACCTGTGCGTCGGTCGAACATTATGGATTAATTATGCGTGATTTTTAAATGGGATGAAAAATGAAGTGCTGACACCAGAGGTGGGTTTCACGCATGTGTTGTTTAGGTGTATGAAAACAAGCAGAAAGTCCTCCTTTGTGAAAAGTGCTTTAGCTGCTTTCGGAGGATGAGGTCAGTCCTCATCAGTCCTAACGTAACAATTCAAAATCACTTAGCCTAATGGTCCAACAAAATGTCCAATAAAGACTCAAATGTGATCAAAGCTAATTACTGAGAGGGCTTCGGCTCATGGTTAACATAACTATCATGCTCAGTGCACCATTATGTGTCCATTTATGTGTCCAGAATATATGAACAATGGTCGAGACTCATTACAGTTACTGTTATTGCTGTGTAATTTTCACTTTGGTAACTGGTTATTGGTATGCACAAGCAACTCCTCTAAAATCTGGATGTAAAGTTGTAGCTAAATAAAGTATCAAAAAAGGCGTTCAATACAGGATCAACTGGACTTTATTTGTTGCAGAAAACGTTTCGACTTCTGTCCAGAAGTCTTTTTCAATTCTGAATGAATGGAAATAAATAAAGTATCATCTTTCACTTGTGAAAAAATAGAGGGAATACAAACATCATGTCCTTTGTGTCGTTTTTATCATCATACCATGTATATACTGTTATGGCACATGGCTTTCCTCTTGGCCTCTCTAACATGTGTTTCAGAGCTCCTAACTGGTTTTGATTGGAAGTGGAGGACCAGTGTCTCCAGAAGAGCTTCAGATCCACCACTTGCTCCCATTTGTCCCCTCTCTTCCTTCTTGACCTATTTTCTCCAGCCAGTCATGATTTTGTTAAATAAATATAATTTTAAGTTATCCCATGTGTCGCTTCCCCTTTAATTGTTATGGTCCTAGAACCAGACCGTAACAGTACCATATCATTTAATGTACCAAAAAAGTCTCACTTTAATATTACACCAATATTTATTCAGCAGAAACTAGATTAAATGCAGAAATACTGCATAAAGCAACAAACTGGACATTTTACCAAATTCAAAAATGGTTTTGACTTGTTGGTTCTGAGATTACTTTTTTTACTGCAAATTGTTCTATTCAACTGAACTGACCTGACAACTGATGATCACTCACCTCTGGTAATAAAAACCCAAAGTACACTTTGTATTACTTTATTATGTAGTCTTTGAGGACTCGTTTCCTTTTTAACATTTCTCAAGTTTATTAAGGTGTGAGCATTTCTTTGTGCACAACTTTTTAATGTTCCACCAAATCATCGCAGTCAGGTTAATGTCTTGTTTACAACCATTACAACACCTTGTTTCTTTCATTCTGCTGTACAACTGTTGCTCTGCTTAGATCACTGTCCTGTTAGATGGCCTGTTAGTCCTGTTATCAAACAGATGACCTCTTATTTGACTCTAAAATAGGGCGATTCAAATGCAGTTGCACATGGGGAATAAATAAAAACCACTGGGGGTTTGAGGACCAATTGTAATACATTGGAAAACTTTTTAGCAACTGCAACTTAATCAAGAGCAGCAAGTGTTCTGTCTCTCAAAGTTTAAGGTGTCCAAAAATACTTTTATTTGTTTGGTTAATGTCCAAGCCACTCACAGGAATGTTATCCCAGACTTGTTAAAAAAAAAGATTTGAGCAGCCTTTATTTTAAATCCATATATTCACAATTCACTTTAATTAAAAAAAATCTTCAAAAAGAAGGGCAGGTTTGTACTGACTTTTCATGTTGTATCATTTAATAACAGCAAAACTTTCATTAAAGAGGAACTTACCCCACTGTGAAACGATAGCTCCGCCCCAAGACAAAACAAAAGGACTCCTACGTGCGTCTGCTCTTTGTGGACTTCACATCTGCCTTCAACACCATGATCCCCCTAACTCTGATGGACAAACTATCCACACTAGGACTAAGCCCCTCCATTTGTAACTGGATCTTAGACTTTTTAACAAACAGACCACAGTCAGTGAGGATCCACAACTTATCCGCCTCCACCATAACCCTCTACTCTGGCTCTCCTCAGGGCTGTGTGTTGAGTTATCAACTCTTCTAACAACAACCTCAGCGCGAGCTGAATTTCATTAAATTTTAACTACAGAAACGCCTAAAAAATATTTGTTAGCTGAATATATATATTAGTGTTTCAGAGTTTAATTTTTGTTAATAACTGATTACAAATCAGTTTATTTTAGAATGTAAATAACACAAAGCGTGCACAGAGCATTTCCGCCTTTCAGCGCGAGCTGAATTTCATTAAAATATAACTAATATTCTCTAATGCCCCTTTTCCACCGGTCGGCACGAGTCGGATATTACGTAATATGTGCGTTGCAGACACCCACTTTACGCCTTCTCCACCGGATATTCCGAGCTGCGCCGCGCCAGATTTTTGGTGTGGTTTCAGATGGGTGACAACCCAGACTCACCCGCGCTGCAGGAGAATTCTGTGTGGACTCGAGCTGTTTTCACGGAAGCGAGGGAAGCGAACACGGAAGGACTTTACATGAATAACACGGTAAAAACAATTATTTGTTTTTAAAATTATAGCAAAGATGGGTCTTCAGCTGAACGTGTCCTTAATAAAATCACGTACTGCTCAAAACTGCAGGATTTTAAAAAGTAGGATCGCCACGAGCAACGCGCGCGGGCGGCTTAAAATGTAGCTCAATGAACGGATATAAAAATATATTTCATAGCTGACTTTATAGTACGAGGGCTCCTGAGCTCAACCACTCTTTAATAATGTCACGTAGTGGTCAAATCTGCTGCATTTAAAGTAGGTTCGCTTTGACTTCTTCCAAACATGTGCGTGCACTACGAAAATAAATTATAAAAATTTGAATATTAATTCAAATAACTCCAACAGGTTATAGTCAGTACATGAACATCTTGTGATTACACTGTGTTAGTTTGGATAATAACAGTTGTGTGGTTTTTTAGGTATTTCATGATATGTGTTACAAAGTACTAGGGAGAAAAAATAGAAGCTAGCTTGACACATTTATGTCTATAAAACATTGAATATTAATTCAAATAACTCCAACAGGTTATAGTCAGTACATGAACATCCTGTGATTACATTATGTTATTAAAACAAACAAAAAAAAAGTTTCTGGACTAAATAAACCACATTTTTCTTTTACAGTCAACAGAAGAAAATCACCAGAATTGAACAACCTGTGTCTTCTTCTGGAGGAAGCCGTGAGACACCAGATGGAAATTTGTTACTTCTGTACATTTGTCACTTCAAACTTTTCCTATTAAACGTTATATTTTCTTAAGTGGTGTCCTGGAACATTCAATTTCCTAAACTTATTTTACAATGTGAAGTGTGTATAGTGTTTAAATCCATACTGGAAGTTAAGAGAATTTTCCATTTGCATTTGACCTTTAAAGAATCATAAGAAAAAGATTATTAGAATCTGCTCAACTGTTATTACATCATAAATTATTTGGTTCTAGGATGAAGTCAGACAAAAACAGTCAAAAATTCAAAGTGGCCAAAGTCCTTTGGACAGTTTAAAGTTAAAGAATTCACAGACCATCCATCTATCCATCCATCATCTGCGCCCAGCAGCATGCTTTGCCAGGGAGACACTGGCAGTTTCAAAGATCACAGTGTGATGTTTTAAATCAATCAACTTTATTTATAAAGCACATTTTAAAAACCACAGGGTCAACCAAAGTGCTGTACAATAACATAAAAGACAAGTTAATTAAAAAATATAAAAAGCATACAAAAATAAATACATATACCAGGTGTGTTAAAATGCCATAAAAGATAAGATCACGTGTTAAAAGCCAAGGAATAAAAGTGTGTTTTTAAAAGAGATTTAAAAACAGGAAGAGAGAAGGCCTCTCTGACACTGAACACTTCCACAGCCTGGGAGCAATAACGCCAAACACTCTGTCACCTCTGAGCTTCAGCCTAGTTTTGGGGACTGTCAGCAGCAACTGCTCAGCTGATCTGAGATTGGGTAGGGCAGGAAGGTTGAAGCAGCTCAGACAAATATGGTTTTGCCAATTTACCTTGTGGTAAATGGTAAATGGAGCTTATTTATATAGCGCTTTCCAGCCCCCTGTGAGGAGCCCCAAAGCGCTTTACAATACCAGCCATCCACCCATTCATTCAGATATTCATACACCAGTAGTGGTAGCCTGCCTTGCAAGGCGCCATCCAGACCTACCAGGAGCAACTCGGGGTTAAGTGTCTTGCCCAGGGACACAACGACACATGGTGGGCGGATGCGGGATTCGAAACTCCAACCTTCCGATCAGAGGTCGACTGCCATTACCACTACACCACGGCCGCCCCTAATTGTGGATAACTAAATAATAAAATATGTTTTTAATACATCTTTATTGTAAAAATAGTAAATTGGAAAATACATGGGTTTAAAGAAGGCAACAAGGTAGGATTATGAATTGGGTTTAAAGATTACAGCTCATGAGGTACTCATTATAGCATGACATCTACAGACTACAGGCGGAAATTAGTATTATTACTATAACCTGGCACAATGCATCTTTCCTGTTTTTGTAGGTCAATGTATTGTTGTGCACTGTCCCTGAGAAAACAAAATAAATCAAATCATCTCTTTCACAACATTCTGTCAAAGCCTTTATTGTGTTCTTCTTCTAGTGGTGGCTACTAGTAAATAGCTTGAGGAAACACTACTGCCACCATGTGGTAAGACAAGTAGGATTCTGGACCCTGCCCACAGAAGGGGTACGAAAAAGCTGTGGAAACAGAACTAGATGTGACCCGACCCGAACTGAGCCGATCTGAGCCGATCTGATCCGACCCAAGCTGAGCGGTGGAAAAGGGGCATAACTCTTGCACGTAGCCAGGATTTTATGAGGGGCGGTTCTATTGATATTTTCCATCTCTACATCATTGCATTCAGTTTTATTCAGAATTTGTTTAGTGTCCCAACTTTTTTGGAATCCAGTTTG
>JBBPBX010004492.1:28448-41745 GCA_038048925.1 Garcialebias charrua | reverse complement strand
TATATATCCTGATAATGAACTTTTAATGAACTTTAGTTCACCAATAAATCTCTGATGAACCAGATTTTACATTATGTATAAAAACAAAATATTTGTTTATTTAAAAATTGGTTCCACCGTCAGTTCCAGACCCGCCACAGTCTGCCTGACTGTCGGGATTGAAATTCAGCCTTCATAATTACGCGAGGCCGGGGTCCGGCAACAGCCTTCTGCAAGTCACCAGCTCGTATGATCCTTCGCAGTGACCAGCGGAGCTCTGAGCATGCAAGGCTGGGATCCGGAGCACCACAAAGGATCTTCCGCGGTGACCAGCGGAACGCCGAGCCGGGGAGATGACGCCCTGCCCAGCTTGGGTCCGAGGCTCATGGGCAGAGGACCGAGTGAGACCAGCAAAGCTCCATCGAGCTTGCTCTGAATTTTGTCGTTGACCACCAAGCACAAAAAATGCCAGCATTTCAGCATTACCACCACTTTATTTCTAAAGCACTTAAAATACAACATATCAGCCGTCCGAAGTGCTGTACAAAGACAAAACAAGCACAAAACAATAAAAACAATCATATAAATAATCAGAACATCACAAGTAAAAGAATACAACATTAAGACAGAGATGCTAACTCACTCTAGGTTAAAAGCCAATGAAAAAAAATATGTGCTTTTAAATGAGTTTTAAAAACAGAGATTGATGGGGCCTGCCTGACCTTCAGTGGCAGCTCGTTCCACAATTTAGGAACCAGAGCTGAAAAGGCTCAGTCTCCTCTGGATTTATAAAAGGTTTTTGGGACTGCTAAAAGCATCTGGTCAGAGGATCTAGAACACGTGATGTCATGTAAAGTTGAAGCAGTTCAGACAGATAAGAAGGACTAAAACCATTCAAAGACTTAAAAACAAACAATAAAACTTTAAAATGGATTCTAAACTCTAGGCAGCACGGTGGCACAACTGGTAGAGCTGCTGCCTTTCAGCAAGAAGGTTGCCGGTTCAAATCCCGGTCCGGGGGCCTTTCTGGGTGGAGTTTGCATGTTCTCCCCGTGCATGCGTGGGTTTCCTCCAGGTACTCCGGTTTCCTCCCACTGACCAAAAACATGCATGTTAGGCTGATTGGTAACTCTAAATTGTCCCTAGGTGTGAGTGAGAGAGTGAATGGTTGGTTGTCTCGTTTGTCTCTATGTGGCCCTGTGATGGACTTGCGACCCATCCAGGGTGTACCCCGCCCCTCGCACTGTGATTGCTGGATATGGGCACCGGCGACCCCCGTGACCCAAAAAAATGGAAGAAACGGGTAAAGATAATGGATGGATGGATGGATTCTAAACTTGACAAGAAGCCATTGAAGGGACACCAAAACTGGAGTGATGTGCTCACGTCTGCCTGTACCAGTCAAAAATTGTGCAGCAGCATTCTGTACCAGCTGCAACCGTGAGAGCGAGACCTGGCAGAAGAGTTACAATAATCCAGCCGTGAAGTAATAAAAGCGTGGATTACTGTCTCTAAGTGGTGCCTAGAAAGGAGGGACTTGATTTTTGACAGGTGCCTCAGTTGAAAGAAAGAGGTTGCTGTTGATATGACAGTCAAGTTTCAGGCAGGGGTCCATTTTCACTCCTAGATTTGTCACAATCGATTTTTCATATGGGGCCAAAGAGGAAAAATCAAAGGTGGGGGGACTGTTAGGACCACTGGGTTTAAAGACCATAACCTCAGTCTTTTTTTTTTTTTTTCATTAAAATGGAGGAAGTTAAGTGCCATCCACCCTCTAATGTCATTAAGACAGTCCAGGAGAGACTGCGTGGAGCCATTTTGTTTTAAAGGGAGGTAGACTTGACAGTCATTTCATTCATTCATTTATTCATTTGTATAGCACTTTACACAACCACGGTGATGGTGACCAAAGTGCTTAACAAAAAAAACAGTGCAGTACTTAAAAAGACAACAGATTAAAAATCAAGAAAAACACAACATACTGTAATAGCAAAAATAAATCCAGAAATGTCACCACATATTTAATTACTAAAAGCCAGTTGGAATAAAAAAGTCTTAAGCTTCGATTTAAAAGGGCCAAGGTCAGTTATCTGACGTAGCTCAAGCGGGAGCGTATTCCAGAGTCTAGGTGCGGCCGCAGAAAAGGCACGGTCACCCCAACGTCCCAGTCATCCGCATATAAATGAAATTGCACACCATGCTTTCTGAAAATAGAACTGAGTGGCAGAAGATAAAGAGAAAAGAGGAGAGGACCAAGGATGGAGCCCTGGGGTACGCCCCACGGGAGGGCAACAGAAGCAGAGGTAAAATTATCTATATTCACACTGAAACTTCTATCGGAAAGGTAGGACCCAAACCACTGCAGAGCTGAGCCAGTGATGCCCACCCACTGCTCCAATCTGGCGATAAGAATGTCATGGTCGACCATGTCAAAAGCAGTTGTTAAATCCAAAAGCACAAGTAAAACACAGTTTCCAGAATCCAGTGATAAAAATATGTCATTAAAAACCCTTAAAAGAACAGACCAAGGTGTTGTCATTGTTTTTAAAATCTTTAAAATAGGTCCAACTGTTGCTCCAGTCCAAGAAATTGCAAATGGCGGATCAATGTTTTTTAAAGTTTCTGGAAGATCCAGTGACTCCACCCCTGACCAATCAGGGACCGACAGTGTTCTGACATCACGTTATAGTACCTAATCGTTCGGGTTAGATCCACAGAGCAAAGGGTCCTGAAAATAGTAACAGGTGCTAAGTACCGGTACTAATGGAAAAGCCTCAGAACCGGGCCGAGTCGGGTCCAGTCGGGCGGTACCGGTACTAATGGAAAAGGGGTATAACTCATATGTAGGGTAGGGCATTGACGATCGAGAATTGTTTGGAACCGAGACTAACTGTCCGGTTTTCCCGAAATCGTTCAAAATATTTATTTTCAATCCCTATTTTCGATGCCTAGTCCACAACCGGAAGTTGAAGCCGCCCGCCGAACACCAACGAAGAAGAAGCCGCCCGCCGAAAACCAACCGGAAGAATCCACCGGAAGTGTTTCCAAACATAGAAAGTGAGCAGCCGCAATCGAAAGCGTGGCTTAACTTTAATAAAATGACCAGTCAGGTCAGTGCAGCACTTGCAATAATTTTATATCATGCAAAGGAGGGTGGAGAAGTAAAAAAGTGTCCAGTCTTTGACGCACTCCGCCGGATTATATTTGCTGCCTCTTCTCCGGCTCCATCAGGTAAATAAAACTATAAACTACGTCTCATACAAACATTAAGGTAGCTAATAAGTTATACTCCACTTAAAGCGGTAGGTCAACTCAAATACAAACACCATGCTAACGTTAGCTCATATTTGTTTCTTAGACAAACGACCTGAAATGGCTCCAGTGTTCACCACAGCGTCCAAGAGAAATGCATCAGTGCAACTGAATGAAGAGAGCCACAGAACGATTATAGCATATATTGTGAAAAGGTTGCATCACCTTTCAGATGTGGAATCACCAACACCAACATTTAGGTTAGTTAGACAATAACAGCAGAGCTAATAATTGTCCATCCTAAGCTAACGTTACAGTAACAGGGACATGTTTGTTTATATGTTTGCAGGGACATGGTGAAATCCATCAACCCAAGTACACACCACCTACCATGGACCACTTGTCAAATAAGTTAATCCCATCTTGTTAAAAGGTGGAGAAGAGCTGCTCTGCACTTTAAACAGAAGATGGATGACGTGTCTGGGAGCAGATCCAGAGAAAGATGATTGAGCAGGTGAAATGTCATTCATGCACAACTGTCCTGTCCTGCTATTAAAATCTGAAATCTAAAAACTAGTAATGTTCTTTGTGGTCAACAGAGGAAGATTGTGGAGATGATGGGGTCACCATGCAGTCTGAGGAAAGGCCTGAGAATGAGGGAGTGGAGGATGAGGAGGAGAGTGTAAGTGTATGAGAGGAAATTATATACATTCTCAATCTTAAACATGATTTAATAATCTCTTTTTACTGATAATACTGATGAACCTGTTGTTTGTTTAGGAACCACCTCCCTGCAGTATGTCCAGAAAGTCTCTACTGGAGGAGCTTTTTGCTGAGCAAGAGGCACAGAACATAATGTCACAGCTCCATGTCCATGAAGAAACAAGTGGAGAGAGGGCTGCAGATGGACCAGGACATCCCACCAGTCGTTCTGTCTGAGGACCCTGCTGCTGGTGGTGGAACCAACACAAGACTTATCCTTTGCTGTCAGATCTTGCATTCTCATATTTATGTCCAAGCTTCTCCCACACCCAGCAAACATGTTGTCCACTGCAGGAGACACTGTCTGTCCAGAACACTCACACATACTGCCTGAGAAGCAGATACTGTATGATCATTTTCCTCAAAAAGAACAGTTTCTGGTTTTATACTGTACCTGCTGCTAACCTGGACTGGATTGTACAAGTTGCTCTTTTTTACAATAATAATAATAATTTTGTTTGTTATTCTGCAGCAGGTTAGCTCATCAGTGAGAGCTCAGTAACATGACTGCAGCAACACACACTGGACATGTGGAAATGTGTTTCCATGAGGTTTTCAAACATAAAGCTCTCTTGTAAAAGTGTATCCCTGCGAAAAGAAAACTCAACATATTGAAGTTCATAAGTTTGATATTTATACACTGGTTGAAAATAGCCCTGTGAGAAATTCATAGTAAATTTAACAAAATAAAAAGTTCGTAGCATTAAAATTCAAACAGAAGTTCAAATTATTTCATCCTGAAAGAACTCTGGCTAACTACTGTAGCTCATTTATAACATGATGGAGTTAAACTCAAAGTAGTCTCCTCAGATAAATAGTGTTAACTTATTATTTTTATATGAAAGTTTCTGTTAGCTTATTATTTTTATATTTGAATGTTTCTGTTAACTTGTTATTTTTATATTTGATTGTTTCTGTTCAGTGCCCTGAGACGACTTCTGTTGTGATTTGGCACTATACAGTATAAATAAACTGAACTGAATTGAACTGACGTGTTATTTTTTTAACTCTGCCTACAAAACGAATCGGAATCGAGAATAGAAAAGAATCGGAATCGAAAAATCGGAATCGGAACTGGAATCGCTCAAATTCAAACGATGGCCAACACTACTCATATGGCCCCTCGTGCAGGTGGTGGGCACACAGGATTTCAAACGTATTTTGCTAGTTTGGGCTGAGTCCGCCTGGGCCCCATGGGTCACCAGGTCACCTGTTCACCAGGCGCTCGCTGATGAGCCCCTACCCCAGGTTTGGCCATTTAACTTACATTGCAGTTTTTTCTCATTATTAGTGTTCAACAACCCACCAGCCCTGAGCTACGATGTTACGACATTAGCAGTTTAAGCTCTGACTTGTGTACATTGTTTTATTAATTTAAATAGCAATTTTTGGTGCCAACTAAATATTTGCTACATCACATGAAAGAGAACAATATTTTATACCACTCCTATTTGTCTCCACTGACTGAAGCTCCTCACCCCTTGGAAACAGATGTTTATTCAATCACTGCAGGTTTGTGCAAAAAGGACATGTTGAAGTCTTGGCCTGTGACGCTGCCATTGTTAGACCCCCTCCTTGAGAATAAAATGGGAAAGCAGTGGAAAAAAGAAGAGAGGGGTAGGCAAAGTAACTGGAATCTCTGCTGTGAAGCGATATGAGATGAATAACAAAAGGAGGGAGTCTGGTTGGTGGACAGATGGATGAACGATAGACAAGAAGAGGAGGAGAAACAGAAGCCAAGAGTGCTGCTATGGAGTGATAGTGCCACAGACTGGGACAGGGAGGTTTGAACGTAAGGGAAAAAGCAGTCAGGGAGGCTGGACTTGTGGCCTTCCAGCACTTAGTCTGACAAGGAGGATACTGTCAATGAGAGTAAGATGAAGTGGGTCCAAAAAGAAGAAGAATTATTAGGGTTAGATAACTGTGGCCTATCTTTAAGCAACAGGGATTTTGTATATTTATTTTTGAGAAAAAGCAGTGGACATAGCCAGGAACATTTTATAAACAGAAAAAAAGCAGATGGCTTTAAATCAATGAAATGCTTCAAAGTTCTGGACAAGCATACAGTAGAGGAAGATCAAATACAAAAATATCTTGGCTGAGCAAAAAAAGAACAAAAGTATGCAACTGAAGTATAAATACAGCTTGAGGGGAAAGGAAAAAACATAATAAAAATAAATTAAGAAAAAGGTGTGGGAGAAGGCTTTATTTTATCGAGGGAGAAAAAGTAACGTAGCAAAGTGAGCTGTTTGAAAAAGGCAGCAGACAGTGCAACAGAAGCGAGATGACAGACAGAGCGCTTTGGGGGGGTAGTGGATTGAACACACATTCACAAAGCTGCATGTCAGAGATAGCACCACAAAGGAAGGCCCAGCAGATTCAAATTAATATAATTATCAAGTCAGGTTAATAATACAATAGCTGCTTTGGCAAAGGGTGGATTAGCCCATAGGTCACTGATGCACAGAGCTGGGAGAGACAAGTGCACGTTCTCTTTCTCTCTCTTTCACTCTTTCACTCACACACACACACACACACACACGCACACGCGCACACACACACATACACGCACGCACGCACACACACACACACACAGAGTCAATCAAGCAAAATACAAAAAGCATTAATAAAGCAGTTAATGTCCAAGAAGAAAACCAGTTCTAAAACAATGATCATTTAAGATACACATTACTGTGAAACAACAGAATAAGGTTTCACAAACACACAAACAGTGTGCACACATAAAAACTACACACTACCCGTAGAGTTAGATAAAGTAGCGACAGGGCAATCTGTCATGGCTGGTTGGCTGGTCGCATGAGGTTAATAGATTCCCCTCACATCACCTCAGCCCTCGTGGCTTTCATCTGCTGTGCTCTTACCATGCTGGCAGATTTTGTTCAAACAGACTAAATGTGTGGCTGCTTTATTAACAAAATGCAAATCAAATGAACTCATGTTCTCATCAGGATGGGATGAGAACAAATGTAAAAAACTTACCTAAAACTGTCACAACATGAAATCAGTTTATCAGTGAAGGGGTTTCCAGTTTATGAAAGAACATTCTGGTACATAATGCCCACATTAAGCAAAGTGGAATTGTTTAATTGAAATATTTTAAACAAAATATCCTAAAAGAATTCACCAACTCTGTTATCCTCCTGTACAGAAAATATTATTAAAACTGACTGTTCACTTCCTGCCATCCAGGAATTCTACCATTATTGACACCAGGAGTTGTGATTGTGACATAAAGTGCTGGTTGTTGAGGCATGTGAGGCTGTAGCTGATACTCAGAGGTGTCCACTCCACGTCTAATGACCCCCTTGGGTTTTTTAGGCCCTGTTTACACGGACACTGTGTGGGGGAAACGCAACTTTTGGGTATGTTAATTAGGTTGAAAGTTTTGCGTTGACATGGGCGAATTCTGTGGATACGACTCTCTCCCCCCCCACCCCCCGTACTCATGAATTTACTGTAGTTACCATGCTGGGCCATTAGATGGCGCTGTGATTTTTGGAACCTTCACTACTGCGCATGCGTGCCACTGCTGCCTGAGGTAAACAAACAGAGCACACGAGGCAGCCTGTTTTCCTCTCTGGCTAAAAGTTCAGCTACTACAAGTTGTTGTCAACAAGTTAACAACAAGTTAAAGCTGGAATTTGGATAAGAGTCAACAGATTTGACACCAAGTGGGGCCGCTTCATCTGCGCACCAGTTGCTGACTGGACCGGAACCGAGTCAACATGTCTGACTTTAGTCCGTGAGAATCAGCTGATTTACAGCAGCGCTACAAGGTAAACAATGTTCTTAATAATGTTTCCTTGTGTTTAGTTCGATCACAGAACAACCAACTGAGGTTTTATTTTTATTTTTTTCCTGCGAGGTCGAAGCTGTTCCACGAAGCGGACCGGCGGTTCGGATGTGGGTCCAGTGGGATGAAAACAACAGAGTCCAGTTCATTAAAGTTCGGTTAACGTGTTTTTAAAAGTGTTCAATTTAATTCTCAGTGTTTGTGACATGAGTTTGTGGTGTTGAATAAATAAATAAATTAAAAATCAACCTGGTGTCTTCATTTTCAGCAGCATGTTAGGCATGACGTAACGAGTCCAGATAGCTTCATTTAGCTCAGATAAATTTAAATATCTCCCACGCTAACATAAATACTGTTTATTATTGTTAAACTGTTAATATATAGCACATTTAGTATGTTATAGTGCAGCGTGACACGTGAAATGTCCGACTGCCTCGTTAACAGCGACAACTGGATCCAGGCAGCTGGCTCTCTTCCAACACAGATGCAGGTAAGGTGTAGAATAATTAAATATGAGAATCAAAATATATTCCATCAGCTATAGTTCAGAAAGTGGTGCGTGTGTCCACTGTCCAGTCCACCGCCATTGTTAAAATGCCGGCTGTCTGCGCGTGCGTGCTGCGTGCATGTGTTCAAACAAAAGCTCCGCGGGAGATGTTTACATTATCAGCGGGGGGTCAGCGAAAAACTTCCACCTTGAGAGCAGGGTCAGAAAAGTATCGGTGTCATCGAGGGGGGCCAGCAGCGTCGTGTAGGCGATAAGCAAAGTCGCAAAGAGAAAGTAGCGGTTACACTCAAAATACGCGCCGTGTAAACTGGCCCTTAATGAGCACACGCTGTAAACTGCTCACAGGTGAGCGACGAGAAAGACTCTCTCTCTCACTCACACACACACACACACACACTAACTCAGGTAAGGCTGTAAACTCAAGTACCACAGTTGTCAATGAGAGCTGTCCGACCTCGCTGACTTTCACTTCTAAATGCTCACAATCTTTACGGCTCTATCTGCTAAAGTTGCAGAGCTACAATTTGCAGAATGTGGTAATCTGAAAGAAGCTTTTAGAAAGAACTGTTTGTCACTCTTCATTTGCCCTCCACAGGGAGCTCTGCTGCGGTAAAGAGAGTATGACTGCCACACTTTGGACAATCCACGCAACAGCAGTCACTTGCCTTTGCTTCGTTACCAAAATATACCAGCTGGTCTTTAATTAATTCAAAGGCCTAACTGGAATCAAACTTCAACCCTGACAGCAGCAGAACCGACTGTAGGCCTTCACTTAAAATAAACCAAACACTTTACAGTGGATTGCAAACATATTCACCCCTCTCTGTAATCTGATGGGATGTGTCACAAACAATGATGAGTCCAGCTACAGGCAGGAGGTGGAACACCTGGAGAGCTGGTGCAAAGAGAATAACTTTCACATGAATGTGAAGAAGACGAAGGAGATGATTGTGGACTTCAGAAGGAACAAACACATCCACACCCCACTGAACATTCGAGGATCTGTGGTGGAAGTGGTCTCCAGCTACAAATACTTGGGTGAACACCTGAACAATAACCTCAGCTGGAGCAACAACACCACCAGCCTGATCAAGAAAGTTCATCAGAGACTCTACTTCCTCAGACGGCTGAGACGAGCTGGTCTGAGCAGCCCAGTCCTCACCTCCTTCTACAGGTGTGCAGTGGAGAGCATCCTGTGCTCCAGCATCAACGTGTGGCATGGAGGCTGCACAGCTGCAGAAAGAAAAGCTCTACAGAGAGTGGTGAAGGCTGCACAGAAGATGTTGGAGTCAGTCTCCCCACCATCACAGACATTTACACCTCCAGATGCAGGAAGAGAGCCACCTGCATCATGAAGGACCCCACTCACCCAGCACACACACTTTTTGCCCCACTCCCTTCAGGACGGAGGTTGAGGAGCATCAAGTGTAGAACCACTAGACTGAGGAACAGCTTCTACCCTGAGGCTGTTAGACTCATGAATAAATAAATAATAAGAATAATCACTGTGAAATATCACATCATGTTGCTGCTGATCTGTTTCATGTTGCTGTGTTCATTGTGCCCATCTGCTCATGCAGCTGCTGTTTGTAGTGATGTTTTCTATGACAATAGTGCTTAGTGTATTTCTAGTTGATGTTTTTCTTAGTTATATCCTAGATGTTATTACTGTTTTTCTCTTACATTTTATTGTTGGATGTAACTGGGACCCTGTGTACATAATCTTGTTTCATCACATGTACCACATGTGGTGCAAATGACAATAAAGAATCTCTGATTCTCTGATCTTTAGTGTCCCATGGTGGCCCACAGGGGGCCGCCGCCCCCACTTAGAAAACGCTGTGCTATAACATTGAATTTTATAACACTGAATTTTATAACATTGAATGTGGGCAGCACGGTGGCACAGCTGGTAGAGCGGTTGCCTCTCAGCAAGAGGGTTTCCAGAGCAAATCCCAGCTTGGGACCTTTCTGTGTGGAGTGTGAATGTTTTTGTTTTGTTTTTGTTTTGTTTTAAACGTTTATTCATTTCATTTCAATTAAAAAAACACAAATACAATTACAGATACAAATAAATAAAATACATATAAAATGAAAGGAGGCAGAAGAATAATATCTTATCATATCTGCCCCTTCTTAACAAATCAATTTAAACAATCAAATTCAAGCAATAATCATAAATAATACAACAAAAACATTAAATTGTCACAATTATTCATTATAGCTAATAGATATTAACTAACTTATATATATCTTGTCAACAAAATATTCTTGATATTTTTCTTGTTGCTGTGTTCATTCGTGACCATCTGCTCATACAGACTCATGTTTGTGCTGCTGTTTGTAATTATGTTTTTCTATGACATTAGTGCTTAGATAATGTTCTCTCTGTGCACGGTTCTCTGGATACTCTTGTTTCTTCCCAAAGACCAAAAACATGCATGTTAGTCTGATAGTTAACTCTAAATTGTCTCTAGGTGTGAGTGAGAGAGTGAATGGTTGTTTGTCACGTTTGTCTCTGTGATGGACTGGAGACCAGTCCAGGTGTCCCCCGCCTCTCACACAGTGATGGGTGGATATGGGCACCAGTGACCTCTGTGACCCAAAAAGGAAGAAGCGGATAAAGATAATGGATGGATAAAGAAAAGGAACAAACATATTATAATTATTAATGAACTATTATATATATGCCCTGATGCATGCTCAATAATCCAGGTAGAAAAATCTAAAAAAGCTAAGTCTAGTCCTCTGGACATTCAAGAGGACCAGACTTAGCTTTTTTATATATTATATTATTTATATAGATATTATATACATATGATTTTTTTCCAAGATGGTGTAGTGGCAGGGCTTTTGACTTGGAACCCGAAGGACGCGGGTTCGCGTCCCGGCCACTACACACCTTGGGGTGTCTATGAGTGCACATCTAATTCTCCAGCTCCCCGGGCGCTTTCTATGGCTGCTCACTGCACCACCTGGTAGGTGGTTGGGTTAAATGCAGAGACGAATTTCGTCTGTGTATGGGAAACATACGCAGATAACAGGAAAAGACATTATTATTATTATTATTATTATTATTATTTATCCAGGTAGTTTCATTGAGCCACGAGAACTCATTTTCAAGAGAGACCTGTTTTTTAGGGAGCAGATGGTGGGGGTTAAGGGCCTTGCTCAGGGGCCCAGAGTGGGGCGAATGAGGGTGGAGGCAGGTGTGGGCGTTTCACCTTTTCCACCACATTTTTTTTATGTTGTCGGTACCGGGGCTTGAACCGGCGATCTTCCGATCACAGGCCCACCATCTCTAACCACTGTTCCACCACTCTCCCAGATATAAAGATTACCAAAAAGAATGCAAGGCACTCTACACCACCCTATTTGACCTTTATGTTTTTAGTGTTCATATAATAAATGGTTATCAACTCTGATGACGTTCAGTTTCAATAAATTCTTGACAAATCAACAGAGAATTCTTATGCCATTATAGGTTTTATTTTTCAACACTGTTTAGTTGAGATAATTACTAACTCTTGTGAGGCTGTGGGGTTGAAATATTTATTTGCTACTGCTGGAGTATATAATTAACTCAAATACTTTGGATTGCTCATGCATATGAAAATATTTTTCTTATATCTAATTAGGCGTAATGTGAATAATTTACATTTGTAATTTTACTTGTGTCAGAGTGTAATGAATAAACATTTTGGTGGATTTATACATTGTGTAACCATACACTCACTGTTAGCTATGACTACAGCAACAACGTGTAATTACCTGACAGTTTGAAAATTAACTATTCAAGGTTAATGTTAAAGACAAAATGTTATATTCAAAGTTTCAGTAAAAGCCTGTCAAAGTTTACACTAAATAAAAAATCATCTTGTTGTCCAAGAGTCACTAAGGTCAAAGCTGCAGCCACCGTGTAGTCTTATTTCACATGAAGAGGCTTCTTGGACAAAGAGGTTTATGATCTTTAGGTTCTCATGTCTAAGCGGCAGTGGTGGTGTAGAGGTTAGAGAAGGTGGGCATGTGATCGGAAGGTTGACGGTTCAACTCCCCGGACCGACAACATTAAAATGTGTGTGGAAAAGATGAAACACACACACCTGCCTCCACCCTCATTTACCCAACTCTTGGGGCTTGCTCAAGGGTCCAGAGTTGGACCCTTGAGCAAGCCCCTTAACCCCCACCATCTGCACCCCCGGGTGCCTTAGATGACAGCTCCACACACAGAGGGCTGTGGTAGCTCAGTTGTTGTGAAAGGACATCCAGCGTAAAAACAACCATCAAGTCGTTGTGCAAGTTAGTTCACTGTGGCAACCCCGGAAGAAAGGAGCAGCAGAAAGAAGAAGAAGAATAAAGAAGAAAGAAGAAAGAAGAAAGAAGAAGAAGAAGAAAGAAAAAAGTTATCCTGTCTGTCTACATAGTTTAAACATGTAAAAACAATTCTACATATTACTTCCAGACACTGGAAACACTGGTGAATCCGTCTAATCCACACCCACTGGTCATTGGTCCTGTTCGGTTTGCAAAGCTGGTGTGGGCAGCAATTCAATCATGTGTCAGCAGTGCCAACAGTGGTGTCACAAACGTTGTTCAAAAATAAGTGGTCCATTGTCGAAAGTGACCAATTTCATTTGTCCTACTTGCATCAATCCACGACAACAAGTACAACGCAACAATACAATTGGAGCCGTTGGCGTCGAAACAGTCAAGTCGTTTCAATATCTAGGGGATGTGTTGGACTGTACTGGAACAGCCGAAGCTGCCGTTCGGGCACGTATACGTGTGGCGTGGAATTAATGGCATCTACAGTACTCGCTTCTATACTGATGCGGCGCGATATCCCACTACTCCTACGTTCAAGACTCTATGGCTCAGTGATACGTCCCGTGCTGTTGTATGGCGCAGAAACATGACCAATGACAACAAAACTCTAACAGCAACTTCACCGAACCGGCATGAAAATGCTCTGATGGATGCAA
>JBBPBX010004492.1:13350-25509 GCA_038048925.1 Garcialebias charrua | reverse complement strand
TATATGTGTATATGTATGTATATGTGTATATGTATGTATACGTGTATATGTATGTGTGTATATGTGTATATGTATATGTATATATATATATATATATATATGTATAATATATACATATTGTGATCCATTTTTCTTCTGTACGTTTTTCGGCGTAATTCTCATCCCGCAGTTTTCAAACTTGTTCAACAAATCATAAATCAAAACGTTCAGCTCTTTCAGGAATATCCTGCTATGAGTTTTGTATTGGTGCAACTTTAGCTTTTTGAAATATTTAGCCTTTGCTGCCATACCGGTATTTTTCCTCGTAGGCAATTATTTGAGCTCATTTTACATCCTTCAAATCTTTACTGCTCCTTTCACATTTTGTTCCAGTTCGGCTTCTGTCAGCTTCCTTGTGCAAATGTAAAAAAAATTGCAGCTATTTTCAGGTAATTTCAGCTGTTTTTTTTCCAGCTGTTTTGTTCTCCTTTCAGCTTCTTTCTGCTAACTAAAACATTTTTGTGCTTCTTCTAACTTCTTTCTGCCACTTTCAGCTTGTAGCAGAAATACTCTTAAAATAAAAAAAGAAACACTCTTTTTAGCTGATGTCTGCAAGTTTCAGATTTTCTGCTACTATTTAGCTGTTTTAAGCTAATTTAAGCTTTTTCAGCTAATTCCACATTTTATGCATTCTTTTAAGGGGACCACAGATAGGTTTTCAAATTTTTTATGGTATGTCTTTGGGGTTACCAGACAGTGTTCATTCAATTTAATAGACAAAATAATTCTTAGATAATCAATTATACCCTTTTTAATTCTGCCATTTTTAACTTTCGTTTTGAACGACCGGTTTATGATAATGAGATCTCGTGGCACGCCCTTCAAAGATCTGCTTACATTAACTCCGCCCTCCAAAGGCAGACGAGGATGTCTGAAGTGACGCTGAGCTGTAACTGGACCGCGCGACGTATTTATTGTGTGGGACAGATCAGACGTGTACAAGTTGTCGTGTCATTTTTAATTTTTCCTGTAATAAATGTCCAACTCCCTCCCTGACGTCTCCCTCCCTCTCCCTGTGCGCGCGAGCTGATCGGATGTCACTCGCGGTCGCGGACACACACACACACACACACACACACACACACACACACACACACACACACACACAACACACACACTCACAGCGGGGATGTATTGTTATCTGTGTCCCCCTCGCTCAGCCGCGCTTCGGGCCTGGCACACACACATACACACACACACATGGGTTTGTCAATGAGGTTTAGCCGTACATAGTCTGTCCTGCTAATGACACATAAACCAACACACACACACACAGCAACATGCTGCATATCGCTGTTCATTCAAGCCTCCCATCTGAAAACTGTCAATTTTAAATCTGCTTAGTGCGCGCTCCATTATCTGGGCCAGGAGGGTCAGAGAGATAGCTGGCTAGACTCTGTGACATTTTTAGCCATGAAATCAGGAAAAACAACCGTCACATCTTTTTATACTGAAGTGGGTGGAGCCGCACCAGGGGTTGCTGGTGAGGGGCTGGACTCAGGGTTGAGGTGGGTTGTCCTGGTGCTTGTGACGTCACAAGCGCGATGATTTCAAAACGAAACCTATCTTATCACAGTAAAATAAATATACTTGGAGTAAATAAACCACTGGGTGCATTTTTTTGGCCTTAGGACTGTTTTTTATGAAGTAAATACCCAAAGTTGAGTAAAAAAAACATTAAAAAGTGAATTTTGAATATGCGGTCCCCTTTAAACTTTTTCAGCCTAATTCAGCAAAAATGTGCTCTCAACTTCTTGTAATTTAAGCTTCTGTCTGTTTTTTTTTAGCTACTTTTTAGTTGTTGGGTTTTTTTTGTGTTAATTTCAGCTTTTTCAGATAATGTCCACTTTTTTATGCTCATTTCTGCTTCTTTCAGCAAACATGCTCTTTCTAGGCTTGTTCAACCTTTTCAGGTACTTTTCTTTTAGCTAATTTTTCATTCAAACTTTATTTAGGCAGGTTAATCCCATTGAGCCTCGAGGACTCTGTTTCAACAAAGAATGATGACAACAGTGACAACAATAATCATAAGAGAGGCATACATTTTACAATTTCAGCTGTTTTCAGATAAATTCTAGTTTTTCATGGTAATTTTAGCGACTTTCAGCCTAAATGAACTATTTCTGCTAATTTTGGCTTGTTATGCTCTTTTTTTTTTAGCTTTTTTTCCTATGCTAGTTTTAGTTTTTTCTGCTATTTCAGCAACTTTTTAGCTCTTTTTGCGCTAAATTGAGCTTTTTCAGTTAATTCCACATTTTTAAGCTCATTTCAGCTCCTTCCACTTCCTTTTGGGTTAAGCTTCTTTCTGCATTTTCCGCTACTTTTCAGCCTTTTTTTTGGGTTTGTTGCTAGATTAAACTTTTTTGTTAATTTCCTTATTTGTACTCATTTCTGCTTATTTAAACCTAATCCAGCAAATATTTCTGCTTTCTTTTGCTAACTTAGACTTGTTCTTCCATTTGAACTACTTTTCAGCATATTTTTAGTTAATATCTGCTGTTTTTCAGCAAGTTCTTCCACAACTGCATTTTTTGCAGGAAATGTAATTTCTCTAGTTAGTTACTGCTTCCTGTGACACTGTTTGCAGGATTGTCCAGCAGACATTTAAAAAATATTTCTGCTGTGTAATGTGAAACTGGCGGCGATGTGAATGTTTATAAGTTCACATGAACTGCTGTGAGATATTGTAGGACGGCAGTGACCCACTGAATTGCCCCTGCTTAGTCAGAATGAAACTCTTATTTGTCCACACTGCGATTGTTCAGCGCTCTTATCTACAACATGTAAGATATTTATTATTGTTTCTAACCTTTTCACAGAGCTCATATTAATTCATTTATTTTCACTCCTCTACCTCTGCTTAAGGGGATTTGTTTACGTGAAAGAGTATGTCAATACGACGGAGCTGTCCTTGCATAATGCCAGAGATTCGATTGACGGGTAAGACTACAAAATTATTGAAACGGTAAATTAAACACGTGTGATGTAGCTCTGATGATGGTGACCTTCTTGCTCGTTTCCTTTACAGACAAGACGTTTACGCTTCCAGCTCCATCCATCACTTGTACAGCAGCCCCACCAGTTACACCAAGTAATACCACACTTCCTATTTATTCTATTATATCATAAAGTTTGTCCATATATTTAGAAATGGAGCATAAAAATGAGCTATTTTCTCTCACTGATGTTGACTTCTTTGACTGGTTTCTCTGTTGTTCAGAGTCTAGACCAGGGGTCTGCAACCTTTACGATCAAAAGAGCCATTTCTGCCCTTTCGTTCACTAAATTAAACGTGTCAAGAGCCGCAACACCTGCTACAGCTGTCATTATCAACTGGTGGCCCGTGGGCCATTTTAAGTTTGCTAGAGGGGCTTTTCTGGCCAGTAGGTGTGAAATTATAAAACTAAAAACATCTAATGATTGTTAACATTTATTGATATTTTTACATTTCGAGACAAAAGAAATTATTGGATTCCATCCATCTTCCATTCATCTGTCCGTCTATTTTGCCAATAATAATAAAAAATAATAATAAAACTGTGAACTGTGCAGACAAATGTGCTTTGTTAAATTGTGGAGTACCTTTACTTTTGGACTATAAGGCACATTTAAAATCCTTTAATTTTCTCAAAAATTGACAGTGAGCCTTATCCAGTGCGTCTTATGTATTAATTCTGGTTGTACTTACTGACCACAAACTGATTTGTATGTGGTTATTTTGAATGAGTTGGATAAAGTTTGACTTATCTGACTGGTTTGTTTTGATAATGCGCCTTATAATCTGGTGCACCTTATAGTCCAAAAAGTATGGTGCTTTGAAGAATAAAGCATAAAGTTAAAGTGTGTATTAGTACTAGTATCCACATATTTGCAAAGGAGCTTGAAAGAGCCGCTGCAGAAAAAGAGCCGCATGTGGCTCCAGAGCCGCAGGTTGCAAACCCTTGGTCTCTAGACTTTGACTGGTGCTTGTTGAAATGTTTTAGTGGCTGCTTATAACATGCAAGTTTCTGCTTAAGTTGCTTCATATTATTATACTGTTTTTGTTATTACCCCTCATATCATTCAGTTCTCTCATCCTTCCTTAAATCTGTTTTAAACCCCCTGTAAGCCAAAGTCCTGTCTCCTCCCACCTTGTTATTTAAGTCAGATGTGTGCAAGCAGCAGGGCAGAGCGAGCCACTTCCTTCAGCTCATTAGGGGGCTAAGCAGGGACATCAAAGGGTTATTTACACGCTCTCACACACACACACACACACACATATCTCAGGTTATTTTACCAGACGGTCACCCTTGACTCAGTGGTCAGGATCAATTGTTTCAGTCACTGTTATTTTTTCTCCTGCAGACCCTCGCTGTCCTCCGCCTGCACGTACTGTGGAGAGCAGGTGGGCAACGATGCCAAGATCACCATCGAGCACCTCAATATCAACTGCCACCCCACCTGCTTCAAGGTGAGCTGAGAACATTCTTCCAAAGGAATCGTTTGCATTTTTAAACTATAAAATTACATTTATTAAGCTAAATCGTTTTTTTTTGGTTAGATTTGATTCCAAATTTAGAGGCCTTGCATTCATTGCCTTTCACGCCCTCGTGTATTGTTTAGGTAAAAGCATGTAAATGACACGATGCACATTTCATTCCAAGTTGTGAGTTGTATTAAGAGCTTGGAGCATGTGTTGAGGATGACTCTCAGCTACTACCACACCAAACCTTCATTCGTTGTTGGTGTTTTTGATGTCATAGGCATTTTTGTGTTGGCAAACGTCCATTAGCTGTGGTGCATTGTGCAGTATCTACAGCAGGGGTGTCCAAAGTATGGCTCATGGGCCATTCGTGGCCCTATAGGAGTGATTTTGTGCGGCCCACATTTGCAGTTTAAGAACGGTGTGATTTTGGCTCGTACACTTCAGAGGTTGATGCCGATGTAGACTTTTTGAAAAGTTAATGGTGATAATTTTTTATATAATTTTTAGGTTTAACGGCAAAACAGTAAAAATAAATAAAATAAAATCTCAAAATGAGCAGTAGTTTAAACCGTAGTCCCTTACTACTTCAGACTACTGTACCGGTAGGACTGGAAAGCACCTTGCATGGTAGTCTGCCGCTACCGGTGTATGAATGTGTGTAGCACTTTGAGATGTTCACTAATGAAAAGTGCGTTATAAATTGAATTTGTTATTCTTATTATTACTGTACAATCCCTTGGCAATAAATCAGTAAAGTCAAATACATTAAATAAGTACATAATTGATAAAAGGTTAAGTTTTTAATGTTTTGGATTACGATTTAGAACAACTTCTCACCCAGAATTACTCAATTTTGTTCTTTCTCCAAAATATTGTTTACGTTTTTACGTTGTTTATGCTAAGTTTAAAAAAAAAAAACACTAAAATCTGTACACTTTTTTATTATCTTTTAGACGTTTTTTTTAATCACATTTTTGTGGCTCATGATTCATTTCATCTTAAAAGTTTTGGCCCACATATGAAAATGTTTAGACACCACTTGACCTAAAGCAAGGGTCTGCAACCTGCGGCTCTGGAGCCACATGCGGCTCTTTGGTTCCTCTTCAGTGGCTCCAAGTTTTGACGAAAACTAAAACTGAAGTTTATTGGTTGTTGTACCAACAACAAGAAATGACTGGTTTTAGCAGTTGTACAGTCATTTATTTTGCTAACATGTGAATGATAGTACAAACACAAGGAGTAAAACTTGTTGACTACATCATGCTAGCTGTTTGTTAGCCACTTATTTTAGCTCAGTTCCAGTCTTATGATCTTTTTTTTTTTTGCAAACTCACTAAATGTTTTGGGGGGAATACATTAAAGGCAAGTTGATTAGAAGAAATATGGTGAGTCAACTTGATAACAATAAAAGTTAAAGAAAAAAAGGTTGATGTAAATTGAAGTATGTATTTATTTTCGTTTTAAAATTAAATTATGTACAGTATCCGACAAACTGGCCTCCTTTATGCTTTATTACTTCACAATAGGAAACTTTATGAATTGTTTCCCCAATTAAAATAGAACTCACATAAGCCTGCATACTTGTATTGGAATTTTTATAAAATTGGTTTAAAAAAAACTTATTTCCATAAATCCAGTCTTTTCTTTTGCCCTAAAATATAAAAATACCAGTAAATATGACCACAAATTGATATTTTAGTTTCATAATATCACACCTACTGGCTGTAAATGTCCCCTCCAACATGTTTGAAGTGGGCCATGGGCCACCAGTTGATATTAACCCCAGGTTTAGCGGCTCCATAGACATTTAATTTAATGTGCAAAGAGGAAAAAATGGCTCTTTTGATCATAAAGGTTGCAGACCCCTGACCTAGAGTATGCATTTACAAATTAGTCCGGGTTACTGCCACAGCAAATTTCAGCAAAATAATACACTTGACTGAGTTAACGCTTTTTTTTTTTGGCGTTTCCTAACATCAGTTTGCTGTGGCTGCCATCTTGAATTGGGTGACTCCAGCAATCAGCTGTAGATGTTCATCATCATATGGTTAATTTCTAAAACTGTCCTAAAAAAATCATCACTAACAGACATAGTCGACTCCAGTAGTTCTTGGCAAAGCTATAAAGACAGATCTCACATGGTCCGGTAGTTTTCAGAGTATCAGATGGAGACGAGTGTCAGCTGCTGCACCACATTTCAGCTCTAGGTGTGTAAAATACACCGACTTGTCACCAGTTTTACCTACGCTAATGTTCATTAGCTTTAGCTGACGTTCTAAATGCAGGTCGAGCTCAAAGCTGAATCAGCTGTAGGTGTACATCCAGTGGTTTTCTGCTGAGTTTCAATTTAATTCCTCTCGTGGTTCAGGAGATATTTTACTAATGTGATACACAGATGGGCAAAAAAATAAAATAAAGATTGCGTCTTTGGTGTCCGGCATTAAAACTATGCAGATTAGGACGACAGCTCTTCCTCATGTCTATTAATCATGTTTTTCAGTGCGACATGTGTGGTAAACCCACGGGGGACCTCCTCGACAGCATGTTCCTCCACCACGGGAAAGTCCACTGTGACGGCTGCTACTCCTCCATCTAACAACGACCAGAACTCGTCAGCGGCGTCTGTGAATCTTCTTCATGCTCATTTGCATATAAACCGTTTTTACATAGAGTTCCCACTTTGTTCACTTTAAAATAACAGTTTGACGTGATCACGAGAACTTTTTGACGACTTTATGTGGATTCTGACATTAGGTCCCATTTCTAATGATCTGAGGTGGTAAAATGTGTTTCTGCTGTTCCGATGAAGGATCGGTCTTCCGTGTGCCGACTCACTTTGGAAAGTTAATGCCAAAACTCGGTAGCAAAACTTTGTTACAAAATTCTTTTACTCTTCTTGTTACAAAAGTGTTCTTACATTTAAATGCTTTGTTACCAAAATAAAAAGATTAAAAAAAAAAAAATCCTAGTACTGTACAATTGTCATTAAAATGACAGGGTCATAAAAAGAGGCACGAATAATAAACGATCGTATAAAGCTTCTTAACATATTTTGATGTGCCTTTTTAAATGAGTGACTCTGCCATTGCCGTTTCCCACAGGAGGTTGTGTTTGGCGTTTTCCCGCTCCTTAAAACCCATTTTTCCTCACTCGGTTGCTTTAAGTGGCTGTTTACATAAATAGGACTGTAGCCAATGACCATCAGCCACCTGCAGAGGAACTGTAAAAATAATAAAAAAGCAAACGCAGTCCACTGGCTGCTGTCCTGATGGTCCTCGCACGCAGATACAAAATGAGTGTGTGGCTCGGCTCCAGTCCAGAGAAAAGCTGCGCAGAACCACACGGTCGGCGTTTAATGCTGCCGTCTCAAAGCAGAGGAGAGATGACGCCCACTCTGTTTTGGCAATGAAGCGAGCAGAAGATATTAGCATGTATCATCATAAAACCTTCTTTTCTGTTGTTAACCCTTCGAGAAAGACAGAGGGGTCTTGCAAGCAGAAAAAGATCATAAATAAACTATTCACAAAGGAAGTTCTGGCTCAGGTGCAAAAAAAAAAAGTAAATCCCTCATTTAAAGGTCCACTGACATCATCTTACAAATTTGCATAAAATGATAGAAGATATATATCTTGTATCATTCAACTATGTTCGTTTTTGCAAACAAAATGATAAATTAATGAAAATTCCTTTCAAACTGAGTCTAAAATTAAAAACCTATTTTATCTCTGAAAAATCAGACTACAAGCGAATGCAACATTTGTGACGTAGGGAGCAGGACCTTCAGTCTTCGTCTGCCAATAACGCATAACGCATTCTCTGCCAGATCGCCTTTTTTTGTATAACTTGAAAAATGCAGGTTATGTTGCATTTGGGTGTTCTAATATCAGTGAACAAGTGAGCCTTTTCACTTTCCCAAAAGATGTGAGACCTTCGTCAAGTATGGAATAAATAAAGCTGCCGCCCCTCGGACTGAGCTCCCTGCTTCCTGAACAGGTAAGAGTCAAATACATACGGGTGCAGACCTAAATTAGAACCTGCTGTTTCTGCTCATCTAACTTCCTGCTTCCAAAACTGAAGACAAATAACTCAAATCTTAACTCAGATTGATCATTTTGTTTTTATTTCTTGTTCGCCATGAATATTTATATGGGGCGTTCTAAAGACGTTCTCCTTCCTACGTCACAAATGTTGCATTTGTGTGTAGTCGGATTTTTCAGAGAGAAAAGCGGTTTTTAATTTTAATCTCACTTTGAAAGGAATTTATTAATTTATCATTTTGTTTGCAAAAACGAACATAGTTGAATGATACAAGATATATATCTTCTATCATTTTATGCAAATTTGTAAGCTGATGTCAGTGGACCTTTAAACCGAATATTATGGGATGTAATTCTGGATTAGCTCCATCCTCTGCTTGTTTCACGGCCTGTGTCAGTGTTTTCCTCTGGCTCTGCTCACAGCAATGTTCTGGATGTGCCTCCACAGCAGAGAGGGGTCGGACTCGTTGTGTCTTATCAGCGACTCCAGCCCCTCAGCTTGGTCCAGGCTCTGCCAGTAATCCTGAGGCCATACCTGCAGCCATCTGTGGGGCAGACAAACTGATTAGGCTCGCCGCCAATTATGTTTTAATTAAACAATAAAACGCGGCGATTTATTTCCCCTGAGGCATTCTTAGTCACCAAAAGGTGAGGAAGGACTCACCCGTCATCGGTGGGCAGGTCTCGGACGTCTCCGTGCCCCGGGCTGGGCAGCGGGCAGCCCATGTGGGAGTTGCTGGCCATTTTAGGCCGAGGAGGTCGTTTCTCTTTGGGAGATTTTCTGTACGCTCTTTCTGAGGCCAGTCGTGCATTCTCCTGCTCACAAATGTAACATTCAAATCCATTTAAGTAGTTGGGTTTACTCATGTCGTTAACTCCCCACTCGCGGGCCTCCAGCGCCTCGAGCAGATGAGCGTTGACGATGCTTCTGGGGTTTTTGAACTCTAAATATTTCTCATATTCATCGTCGTTCTCATCCAGACGCCTGAGGAAGTCGGCGAGGGATTTGGGCGAGGGGAATTCGTCTACGGTTATCACAGAGCGCTCGTTGGGCATCCAGTCGCCCACCACGGAGGAGCCTCGGTAGACGGGCACGCAGCCCAGGTGGAGGGGCCTCCACAGCTTCTCCGTCATGTAGTCGGGACACAGGCCGTTCTCCAACGCCAGGTGGAACTTGTAGCGCGCGACAAAATTCATGAAGCCAGGCTCCTCGCCAGTAGCCGTGGCCGTGTCCTCCAGATGTTCTGGCAGAGGTTTGTTGTTCGAGCATTTCCCATACGAGTCCACCTACAGAGATGTGGGAGAACATGAAGACACGTTTACGACACGTTTGGAATCAGATTCATGATAAAATGAAAGACGTGCTCAAGTTATTTCTGCTAGTAACTGTTTGTCCCGTCCAACTGCAGAGAACGTCTTTTCTGAAGAAGAATTGGCTCTTTAATTTGTGTTCGCTCACAGGCAAATGATTTCCAGTCAAAGTGCACAAGTTAGAACATTTTCAAGCACGGCCATCTTGCTTTACAAGCTGTAAACGATGACAGTTCAAACAGGCGCCGCAACCAGTGCAAATTTTGACTTTACCTGCCGCTAAAGTGGTCACCTCAGCTGATATAATACTTCATTTGAAATCCTGAATAGGCCTGTAAATGTCTTGCATATATCATTGTGCAACCGTATTATTTTACCAGATGGATTTTCACAAAAAGCACTGTAAGAGCCGTGAATATACTGTATATAAAAAAAATCTGCGAAGTACTACAGCATCTGCAAGCAAACAGACCAGTGACTTGAAGTGAGTGGAAACAGGAAAGGTGCATTTTAAAGCATTCAACTTCAAATAGATTATTGTTGGTAGTTCTGAACAATAGAAAAGAGGCTGAACAAAACAGGAAATATAAATCTGCTCGTTTCTCTAAATGTCTGGAAAAAAAAACGCTAAGAACTAAATCCATAATATTAAAGTCCTCCTGTACGGAAGAGAATTAGGACCACAATGCTAAAAATAATTTTATATTTTGACAATTATGACTTTTTTTTTTTAGAATTATAGAAGTTTATATATATATATACACACACATTTACAGTATATATTTATACATACCGTATATACAGTTAGTCCTCGACTTACGACGTTTCGGGGTTATGTCACGCATCTCATAATTTTTTTTTTTTTTTTTTTGAAAAATCTTATTTTATGCGTTTAAATGTTCTTGATTTCATGTGTACAGCACTTTGTTGCAGCTGTGGTTGTTTTAAATGGCTTTATAAATAAAGTATTATTATTTAGAAGCCGATTTACGCAGTTTGCGGCAGTGCCCATCAGTTTTCGGCAGTGTCCGGCAGTTTTCGGTTAGCTCCGGCCTCGACAGCCGGCTTTGGACGGAACGTGTGTCCGATCAGAGGTTGCCTCGCTCGGATACATGTGCTGGAAACGCTCGGTGAACTCTGTGGACGTCTTAGGCGGAGGAACGGACTCGCGGCCTCGGATGTTGCTGGGACACCGAGCTAACATGCTATGCTATCATGCGGAGGAACGGCCTCGTAGCCTCGGATGTTGCCGGGACACCGAGCTATCACGCTCAAATGCGGAGGAACGGCTTCACCAGCTCCCAGTAAGTTATTAACTCTTTTTCCCTTCATTATGGCTCCAAATGTATGGAGCTAACATGCTAACAGGCATTACTGTAAACAGTTTGGACCGCGTGAAGCAGCAGGAAGCTGCAGAGCTCGGGCGTGCAACGAGCTAACACGCTAACAGACGGAGGAAAAATTGACCAGCTCACAGTAAGAAATTAACTTTTTTTTTGTAGGGTACTGTGTTAGGATAGGCGAAGTGCTTGGTAACTGTACAGTACCGTACATGTACGTGTATATGGGGCGGCCAGTGTGTATGTGTTTTTCGACTTACGGCAATTTCGAGTTACGAACGGATGTAGGAACGGAACTCGTTCGTATATACACCATGGCCCTAATGATCTTCCATACTTCTGACTGTACCGGTATATCGTTTCTTCTTTTTTTTGCAGCATAGTTTCATGTCTTTATAACTGAAAAACATACTCTTCATTTAATCCACTGCAGAATCAGAGCAACGTGTAAAGCGTTCTACCTCGATGTGTTTCATGAGTTCCTGGACGTATCGGTCTCTGTCTGACGGCACGTCGCAGTGAGACTGCATGTAGAGCACAGGAGCCAAACCCTCCCTCCTGAGGCGGTTCTTCTCCTCCAGGGCCACGGCCACAGGCTGCAGCAGGTACTCCAGGGAGGGCAGCCACTGCAGGGTCAGGGGGTAGTCCGACTCCCTGCGAAACGTGGCTGTGTAGTTGAAGAGCCTGATTCCTGGTCCGTGAGAGAGGATGTAATTATTCATGGGCGACTCCTCGTGAAAAAGTGACCAGGTCTGGTGATGGAGACGAGGAAGCGGTGCCTCATACGCCCTGAAGTCTGTCCCATAAAAGATGATGGATGCTGTCCTTTTGTACAGCTGGACCTTTTCAAGATCAAAGTCAGGATCAGTAGAGTTAATTATTATGCATACATGCATAAACAGGCTTTATAAAGGGAGGTTCAGGAAGGTGAAGCATCTCTGGTACCTTACGGTTACTTGTGACCAGG